>JASCIV010000392.1:0-21547 GCA_030374735.1 Gracilaria caudata
AAAATGCCAGCTGCGCTACATGTCCGGTGTAGGCTACCATAGGAGGCTGTCGTGGGCGTATATGAGTGTGACCACACGCATTGCCCCGCCAGGTGCCACGTTGATTTCTGCAGCTCCGATGTCAGCGCTGTCATGTTGTCGCTCCAAATTGTAGTGCAATCTCAGCCGTTCAAATTTGATCTCTTTGTGCGTGGTGGCTACAAAGCTACAGCCTTTGCTCCAGGTTTGCATCGTGCTTGAAGTTCTTGCACGCTTCGTTTGTATCTAACCTTGGCTATTACAAGGGTAGAACGCTATCCTTATAGCCTGTAGCGCATATCGTTTTACCCTTCTTGTATAACAGTTCGTTAACGAGAGCGACCCCCCTTCTTCATACAAGATTCACAGGAGAGGTGCTTGTGTTACGCCTCACGACCAGCAAAACTCTTCGAACTTCGCGGTTAGCGTGAAGGAATGCTCTGTAAATCAACGTCAATACGATTCTATTAGTGCGTTGCCTGCATCCGTCTTCCAACTTCTTGACCGCTATGAACTCAACAAGCCAATCCAAAACGGCTTTTCTTACAATGAGCGCGGGTCCCATGTCACGACGAAATGCACTTCGGCTGGCCGGCCTAAGTTTTGCGGCAATATGTGTTCCGCGTCCATTGCAGCCGGCATACGCCCTGAAACCCGGAAAACCGAGCAAGGAAAAACTACTGCGAGGAATCCGGGAAGACAAATCGCCAGAAGAAATCGAAGAAGAAAAGGAAAGAATCGCCGAGGAGAAGAAGCAGCGCCTGGCCAAACAACGCGAGCTTCAAGCCGCAGCAGATAGAAGGAAAGAGGGTCTTGAGGAAGACAGCAGTAGTGGCACTGAGATCGAAAGCAACTTGAGAGGACAGTACTACTTCCCCACTGCGAGAAAGCGATATCTTCCCAGAGTTAAGCTGGCGTGGGAGATGCTTCCAGTCGCGGAGAAAGCAGCCTCGGAAAGCAAGTGGCCAGCGGTGTCAGATTACTCTACGGGCGAATTGTCCGATGCAGTTCTTCCGATGAAGCTTTACGCCAGCTCGCTAGCCGGTGGTGGATTAAGTATCAATGCGAAGTTCATCGAAGGAATGAACACACAAACGGATCTATACGAACGGGCACTGAAACAACTGACAAAAGCAGCCAAGCGCAAGGATACTACCGTTGCTTTAGGAACGATAACCGATATGAGAGACGCAATCTCCAAATACCGTCAGCTCGGCCATCTTGAAGCTGCCGATTTTGGAATAGGAGAGATACCAGCAGATACTCGTGTGGGATCAGGGTTTGCAAATAACAATTCTGCGCTGTACCGTAAGAATAAAACGGTGCAAGAAGTCTCAACAGGACAATGATGACCATTCTGAGCGAAAGCCGTTTTGTAAACAGTTTCTACAGCGGTGTGAAGAGTTTCGGAGATGGGTTTGGAGAAGCGCGGCTACAATGGCACAGTAGATTCAACGCTTTCTCTGCATTTGTCGGAGCATTCTTGAACGTTGCAGTGGTCACGTTTGCTCTCGTCCTCGATCTTCAGCCTCCTAAATGTCATGAAACCTCTTTGGAGTCCAGTAGAAACGTCCACGGATCTCGTAGCTTCGACAAGGTCATGTAATTGAACCCAATGTGGACCATACTGCGGCAATTTGGGAACAAGAAAAGTTTTTTTGTTAGCTCACAACTCTTCTGACATCCGTACTGACTTGTAAGAACGAACCAGGGACACACAATATTGGCGATTGCAACGTACCTTAAAGCGTGCGACATCCAAGATAAGTACACTGTCAGTTTGCTGATCGTATGCAGCAATGGGGCTGAAATGGCCAGTGCCTGTCTGCCCAAGGGCTTTTCGATCATACGAAGCAACAATAAAATCGAAAGAGCCGTCAGGATTGCCCTGCACACAACGCTTTATAAGATCTCTTGTTTGATAGATATCAAGAGAACGCCAGACTTCAACGTCGCTTCCTTGGCATTGAGCTGTACGAGCTAATTGATCCATTGTCATGCCCTTCACTTTTACGTGTTCCATATCAAGACAACATTCCAACATGGACTCTGCGAACCATCTCCACGGGTGAGCCCAGACGCGTTTGGGGTCGATTTGAAGAGCGTTTAAAACGGTGGATAAAGATGTGAGTGCACAGAATGCTGGGTGCGCCTGAGTCTGTAGCTGACTTATCAACGGAAAAAATGCTTCGGCTGTATTGCGTTGCAGAGCAGAAGAAAATCGTGCTTTCCCTTCTTCTGTATTGAGGTCCGTTAGTTGTTTAGGAAGTTGCCTTCTGTAGAAGGACTTGGGTGGTGCTTTTTCCATGTGAAATCGATGAGAAGTGTGCTGATGAAAGTTTGTTGCAAAAGTGCGGCGGACAACAGTCCAATAGCATCTGGATGGAGGGACCACGAAAGAAGCAAACATAACAATAGAGAGCTGCCTTTTTATCAGACTGTGACGTTCTCAATGGCTGGTAGTCTAGCTAGAATGAACGGATATGTTTGTCAAACAGCTGTCCAGAAGGTTCTGGTCGTTGGCGCGCAGGGTGGACGATTCGACGCGAGGAGGACATTGGACGGGCCAGTTTGGGGCCTATCGAATGACGCACGAAACGCAATGCTGGCTGTCTTGCCCTGCAGGCCTCGTTTGGGTTGCTGCGGCATTCTGGCGGGAATCGTTCGTTCTGCTTGCTGCATAACATGCACTGCATAATACGCGTAAGTTCTCGAGAAACAGCAAACGTGTGAAGCGGAGACGCGTGTACTTCACATCGCATTGATGGCGACAGGCTATCACAACGCCGCTCAGCAGACCGGACCCCAGCGACACGCATAGCCATCCGCGACAAAGCATACGTTTTCTCTCCCCTCAAGTTCACCGCTGGAAAACTCCACAAGCTCAGACTTTCGACACTGACCATAACTCGCACAACCATGAGCGTCAGCACACGCGAAATCCTCAAACTGTACAAGTCTCTCCTACGATATGGCAATCGATTCTCAGATTACAACTTCCGCGAATACACCATCCGTCGAACAAAAGATGCGTTCCGAGCAAATATGAACGAAACCAATCCTCAAACAATTCGCGACTTGTACTATGAGGGGGTGAATACTCTTGCCGTCGTCAAGAGACAAACTGCTATCAGTCAGATGTTCAAGACAAATCCGGTGGTTATTGAACAGGCACGGTGATATTCGTCACTCCATGTTTGTACTGAAACAGTTCAAGCGCGTTGCGCTTTTTTTGGCGGGTTCATCGCGGGTTCTAGAGGCTGCTGAGTTGGCCATCGTGAGACTTGTGTGCTTCTGCTTCACTTGGAATGCTGATCTGCGCGTTGTAACTTGATTGGAGCGCACAATGCAAATGGATGTAGAAGAATACGCCAATGCATTTCCCAATCAGAGGGCAAAGCGAACAGGTGCATGTTAGAGCAGGCATTGCAAAGAGAGGCGTCAATACCTGGACGTGTTGTCCATCACCACCGATTGCTCTTCACGTTCAAGTTCAGCTTCGCCAATTTAATAAATTAAGCGCATTTGATATGCAACCCCCTACTTCGTTCTAACCTCCAGCCCCACACCACGACCGCACTCAGCTCTATTCCCCAGCTTTGCATTTTGCCTCGTTGTCGTGTCGTCCTCACATCCCAGCCTAAAGTTTTCTAAGAGTGACATTCAGAACTATGGGACGCGGAAAGCCCTTTGTCAAATCAATGAAAAAGTTGGTTGAAGCAGGAGTTGTAGCGAAACCTATTTGGATGGACATTGTAGAAGCCACACGTCCGCCATTTGTACCAGTCGCCGCCACCAAAGTTCCCGAAATCATCTATCCCGAAGATCGTCTTCGAAGCATATATCTGCAAAGGAATCCTCGAGCGCGTCAAATGCCCGTGAATCTCAAGGCTAAATCAATTGGTGATCGTCATATTGCAGATCGCTTTGTGTCATTGCAAATGCAGTACATGGAAGAACAAGGTTTCAGTGAGGAGAAGGCATACGAGGAAGCTGATCGCGTGCTAGCGGAGTATAAAACAGAGATGGATCAGATTTTGGAAGATCAGGACATGGATGGTTCGCTGGTGAACCCCTCCATCCAAGATGGTGCTGCGCGCGCTTTCATGGCTTCGGTCATAGATTCGAGACGCGATCAGAAACTCCATCAAGCCCTCGTTGAACAAGCAGCGAAAGAAAGAAAGTAACTGTTGGGAAAGACTTTAGATATACATATCCTCACAGGAAGGCCTAACTTATGCCAATAACAATGGAACCACAACGATTCAAGGTTGCTACAAGGATATCATTACGATACAGCCTATCACGCATGTTTCATTACGCATTCTGTCGAGACGTTCGTCATTTCGTGTTTGCCTTTTTTGCATGCTTCACTCTGCTGCGCTGAGGGTGATATGTGGCAGCGCTTCTCCAGGACCGTAAACAGACAGTGCCTCCTTGGATGTTGTGCCTTCATTTGAAAGCCCCAGACTGCTCCCTGCCAAATTATCCTCGTATTCATTTTGCAAGAAGGGATGTGATAGTTGGGTTTTTGCAGAGGCTCGGTTTTCGGGGTCGAAGAAAAGCATGGGGAGAAGAAAGTCCGCCATATCTTCGGCGTCTTTTGCGGGGAACTTATATTTTTCACGCAGCACATCCCGAAGACTCCAGAAGTTGAGCTCATCAATATGCAGCAGATGTCCCCCGGAGTCGAAGAAATCGGATGTGTACTTACCCTTCTTAAGCATGTGGGCAGGTATTGACCCCAATAATTCCATCATAAGAGCTAAGTGGTCCTCGTCTCTGTCATATTGCTCACTATCACGTGGCTCAAAAAGGAAGTCGCCCGTGGCCAGCTCAAAGAGAAGGCAAGCAAGTGACCATATATCTGCCCTTGTGTCGTACCCACAGCCAAGAATGACCTCCGGTGCTCTGTATTGTCTGGTTTGAATATCTTCAGTAAAATGCTTATCGATCCAACACGCATTTCCAAAATCAACAATCTTCACATCAGCTACGGCGAAGGTAATGTCATGATTTGGTTCATAACAGAACTTCATCGCAGCTGCGAGTTTGTCCTTCTCAGATTCCAACGACTCCATTTCTGCGGCCAATTGACCCGCTTTCTTTTCTAGCCTCCTTTGCTCCGCCAGGTGATGAACAAATAAAACATTCTCTGGTTTCAAATCAGTGTGAATAATACCACACGTTTCATGAATATAATGAAGCCCTTGAAGCAACTGTTTCGAAATGATCTTGATCATGTGCAAAGGAATTCCTTTGTAGTTGAATCTCTTCACCAGAGAAAGAAGAGACTTGCCGAGAAATTCAAAAGCTAGGCAGATGTGACGCCCATGGGGCCCTTCATGTTCAAAGCAATCAAGAAGTTCGACAACACACTCTTTCATCTTCTTCTTGTCCTTCTTTAAAGCTTTCAATAGCTTGATTTCATCTCTTGCCGCTGCCACATAGTGCGAGTCAGACTTCTGAACCTTAATTGCACAGTGACGTTTTCTTAAAGTGTCAAATCCCAACCACACAGTAGAGAAATGACCCCATCCTAACTTCTTTAGAATCCTATATCTTCCATTTTTGAAGGTCTCTCCCACATTAACTGGATGGTAGCCACCTTCTCTGTAATCTTCGTCGTCCTCGCTGTCAGAACGGGCGTATTCTGGCTCCTGGTCAGGGAACGAAATCATTGGGTCTTGAAGAGATAAGCTGTCAATGTTCCCGACCATATCTTTAGCTATTGTGTCTGATGCGAGTCTTCTGATTTGCGAGCACATGCTTCCTTGGGAGTATTGTATGACGGGGGAAGTAGGTTGGAGACGAAAATTAGAAACATCACAAAGCGCTGATTTTGCAAGTGCAGAGGTTCACAACATCTTCGTTGCGCATCACCAAGAAATGCAGTGAAACATGTAAGCTGACGTTTCAGCAGGTGTACAACCGATAACTGCTGGTTGAATCTCTCACACAGCTTTTAGCCGTCATAATTTGTGAGGAGTGGAGAGTCGGGGAACCAATGCCGTATGCTCTGCAGCTACGTACATGTAGTTCGATTATTTCATAAAGACTCCCTGAATCTCGAAAACAGAACTCGCCGTGTTGGATGAATCGAACGTCCAAAAATAAAAAACTTGAAGCTACGTGATGTAAGTTTGAGTTAGACAGTGAGAGTGCGGAAGGTGTCAGGCAGCTTCACGCAGTTGCTAGTTGAAACCACAGGGAAAGGCCGTTCCTTGCATCAAGAGCCTGTGGGTGATGAATGATGATGAGCGACTTTATTCTGGAGCGTAAACGTCACGTAGACTGGCGCTGTTAAAGAAGCCAAGCGGTTCAAAAGAAAACGAATAAATACCTCCCCCATGTGCGTTTTCAGTTTTGGTTGCGAACGTCAGCAATGCATTCTCAGCTGCACTGGCAGCAATTGGTGAAGCACGGGCCGAACAAATGGGTACATAATTGGTCAGAAGAGAAACTGAAAACAGCAGAAGAGCAAGCTTGTGGAGTGTGTGATGCCGCTGAAAATGGGTGGCGACTTGCAGTTGTGTTAACTAAAAGGACGACGACAGATGTGAAATGAGTCATCCTGTTCTATCCCTCTGTCGCTCTTGATATGTTCGGTAGCCCAAGTCAGTTCCATACAAGCGATCGCACCATGTGAAGACGGAGGCAAAGTTACCAGAGTGCATGTAATGATGATAGTCGTGGTGTTTTGCGCCTGCATAGGCAGGGAAGAGAGACTTGAAACTGTACGGAAGTTCATAGCCAGAATGTATATCGATAGCTTCAAAGTTGCGAAAAGCCTGCCAAATCATGAGTGTGTAAAGATGCGGCGCGATTGCTACGGGTCCCACAAAAGTGGGAATAGCAAGTATCATGACCTCTATGGGATGAGCGTATGCAGCGACTAGGCCAAATGGCGAATCGTACTTGTGATGAACGCTGTGAATATGGCGATACAACCATGGAAGATGTAACCAGCGATGCATCCAATAGTTGAGAAAGTCTTCAACAAGAAAGAAGAAGGCGATTTGAAGAAGCATGATGTACCATTTTGGAAGAGGTCCATCCCTAGTTATTCCAACTTTCTCAATGAAGAATCCACCGAAAATCAACATTGGCAACACAACGGTTGAAAACGAAACAAACATATCCCTCACTGATTGAAGAATCAGGGAGGAAGTTGGGTACGTCTTGTTCTGTATCTTGTACTTTGCTAGAAACGACGGTCGAAAGATATCGATTAATATATATGGCGCACATGCCAAAAAGTAGCCAAGCACCTGAGAAACGAAACATCCCACCACAAACATGTTAAAAGAGGACGTATTTTGGCAAAGCCATCTCCAAAACGGTTCGATAGAGTCGGTCAGAACCACAGCTGCCAGCAGAAAAAGCTCCGTAATCATCGTGAACAAAAGTCGCGCAATATACAGTTACCGCCAGCGACAGAGAAACTCGCGAGGCAGCAACAACCGAATCGATAGTTCCGCGCAACGGAACGGTTTACCATTACGGAGTTATGGTGTGAATTCGTTGCCATAAGACATCGACGCAATGTTTGGCCCTTCGAAATCGGCAACGCGCCCAGCACACGTGGCCGTGCCTGAGCTGCAGGTGTCTTTGCAATCTGAGCGGTCATAATCTTTTACACGTGTGGCTTCCTTTCCGTTAGCTCGCAGTTGCCGCCAATCAACTGTTTAGTGTCATGGCGAAGGTATTGAACGCGCTCCAACCCATCTTATCAATGCAATTGGCTTCTCCAATGCCACCGCAATCGGCTTGGGCACAGCGTCTTCATCTTGGGACATACACCTCTTAACGTCCTTCGCTTGTGTAAGCTTTCTTCATTGGGCCACAGCAAACTTCACAAAGCTTGCTGCTCTTTGAGGCACCATTTGCTTACTTACTTTCCCATGTCACATTTTCGTGCACACAATCTTGCGTTCGATCAATAGAGTGAGGAGCGTTGTTTTCAGGCAATAGCACGGCCATGAAATAATGGATGCACTATTCTTTTAGGTTGAGTAAAGTGGTGTCGTAAGAGCGAGTCTTGTTCCAGCGTGACATAGTCTGGCATGTCTTAATTGCCCGGCAACTCTCCGTCATGCGAGAATCGTGGGACAGCGTGGTCTTCTGGAGCCACGTGCATAAAACCTACCCACATCAGATATCATATTTGCTCAGGAAAACAGCATGGGCTGTGTACCACTCTCGAGATCGTATACCATGTCTCGCTCATTCTCCCTTCTAAGAGGATGCCGTGTCTCAGCACCGTAGGAAAAACAATTCCTGCCTTGCTTTCAACGAATTGGCGCCACATCTTCGTCCCGCAGTGCACTCTCCTGAGAGCAGCATTGTGCTCACTGAATATAACTTTTCGCCTTTCAACGGCAAAGCTCAACTCTCAAGACACCGTACGGGTTCTCGAGATCAAATACTCGTGACCGTGTATTTGATTCCAAAAGGGCCCTTTGCCTTCCTGAAAATGTCTCTCTTTCTCCTTTAAGATCAAGAATGAGCTGCTTAGTCCATACGTCTAAATTTGGCACCAAAGTGCTTCAGTCTTTCATATTCTATAAAAGAAATCTCGTCTCAGATAAGATGTCACATCATTTTTGGGCGCAGGTGCTGTCGGCCGATGATCTTGGTCATTCTCTTTCGCCAGTCCAAGACTTCCGCACCTTTCTAGTTTTTACTCATGTTACTTCATCTACAGAGGTGAAGGAGGCTCAAACAAGTTCTTGATTGTAAGAAATGCGATCTGTTTCAAGTCCTATGAAGGAAACTTGGAGGTGTTGCCCATACATTTTCTAATTCCTACGTTGTGTATCAACGACGATGGGGTACGAATTAGATAGGACAAAAAAGGGGGAGCATGGGTGCTTTCACAATCTTAAACTGCTTTCTCGAAGCGGATATTATAGACAAAGAATTGCTTTATCTTTCTGTCTAATATACGGTGTATATACAGTTTTAAGGAGATAAGAAAAACAACGTTTTTTGCAGGTGCAGAATATGTGTACAAGGGTACACGTATAGCAGAAATTAAATTGTTCCGAAGGGGAACTTCCTGTCGCCGTAAATAATATGCCTTGCAATTCCCATGACAAAGCAAACTTGGTTCAGTCAAGGTCAATATGTTATCTAGTAGCACTGGGCTTTTGCAAGTTAAAGCATCTTAACCGCAAGAGGTTCTAAGCGAGACATCGCATCAGCCACTGCCTATCCATGCGAGGGCTCGACGACACACTGCGTCACGGAAGTATATACTGCGTGTAACAGCGCTGGCTAATACCAATCCATGGTTCTTGTCCGCATCTGACGATCACTGGTTGTGATGGAACTGCAGTTCATGAATCTCAGGAAACTCCTACATATCCTCATTGTTCTGCACCTCGCAGCCACTGCTCATGGTGGAACTGGTTACAAGTCAACTTTTCGATATCAATCAGCCACAGATGTGAATGATCTTAGCCGATCCCTCTTCTCCCCACACGAAGATCCTCTGGCTGATGAGGACAGATGGTCTGCACTATCTGACACTCAGCGCGAGGCATGGACAGCGTCTAATGAAGTTATACGCTTTTCAGAAGGAATGCGCGACGTTCTACGAGCTACTGCACATCTGCGCGAGTCTTCCATACTGCTTCATGTCAATGTGCAGATAATTGCTCCTGAACATTTCATTTCACCTGAAGATGCACAGAGAATTGCTAATTATGCTGGTGCGATGACTGCTGGATCCAACGGTACTGCTCTCATATTTAGCGTTTCTTTGGCCCCGAAACACCTGTTCAAAAGGGTAGCTATGCATTCCCCGTCAGATGATCCTACCCGTTTTATGGGTCTCCTCCAACAGACAGCTGCCACCATAGGTTCTGCGCACGTCATGTACGTTATTGTCAACCATGGAGATGACCCTATTAATCACTACGAAGCCCGTACTCCCTTCCTCGGAACTGGACGGACCTCCTGGGTGTTATACACCGTTGAAAAGAAGAAGAAACTCAACGTCGCAGACCTTCTCTCTTCAATAGAGCGAATAGCAGAGCGCGTGTACGCCCCCAAGCCACTATACTTTCCCATACCTTTTATCCGCGAGCTAACTGTGCACGTATCTGCCTATACCCCTGGCTTCGAACATCGCGCACGCTGGTTGGATACTTTTGACTGGGAAGGCTTCGAGGCTGTTGTGAGAAAGGTCGCCGTACATGGCCAGCATCTTCGCTTTTCCTCTTCACAGGTGAACAGTGATTGCTCAGTGTGTGAAAGAGCCTTTCGTGACGCAGACAAACCTTCGCGAGAATTTATCAAGCGCGCAGCTCTTAATCTTAATGAGAACTCGCCTTTGAATCACACTTGGGCGAGCGGCGTATCTGCATCCTCGCGTCAGCGGATTCCCCCCAACACGTTTCGCATGTTCGTCTTAGATCTACACAAGACAAGGAACAGCGAGGCCGTGCAACGCCTAGAAAACAAGCCACTGTCGTACTTTCCGGGCATGGGTATTCTAACTTTTCGATCTACTGAAAACGACTCAGTTGCCGCCTTGGACACCCTTTTCGTACAAGCTTTCGCAGCAGCAGTTCACGGCATCTCCGAACCCAACCTGTATCATACTCTGCAACGAGGGCAGAAATCAAGCAAACAAGGGAAGCCGTCGACGGTGATGGCAGATATCGTAAGCCGGTACCTTGTGCGTTCGATTATTGAAACACGCATCGCGGAACTCGATGAAGTCATGGAAGGAATCTTGTACTTTGATATCGACCCTGCCAAGTCACTGGGCGACCTACAATACGCATACTTCTCGCAAAGAGTGAACTTAATGTTGTTTAAACTTCAACATGCGCAACATATTTTGGCAGATGCGCACGATGCGGAAACAGCTGTTTACCTTGCCGCTTCTACTTTACATGACATTCGAGCCATTCGCGCCGCGTTCGACCTGGATGATGAAAGGGCTTCTTTTGAACGCTTTCGCGACCCGACTCTTCGGTGCCACTTTTCCAGGCTAAAACGTGAAGCCCTTCGAGCGTCGTACTTCCTTGAATCGGATTCTGTGCTACTTCGTGCCCTCAGCTGCGTGCTGGCCTTCGTGGGCTCCGCAGGCTTATCAAATTTCTTCCTGTGGAAGTATACCGCATGGAGACGAAGAGGGAAACGAGAGTAGAGTTATGGCTGGCATTAGGCCTTAAAGAGTCCAGTGAAATATGTTGTATAGTGCACTGTATAGTAGCTGGGCCGGTCCCGTTCTGGTTGATTTTTACGGTGGCGGAGCATCAGCATATGAATTAAATTCCTCGGTAAAAGGGCTTCTCGAAGAGCATGATGGGAGAATTAGTGACAAGCATTGTCTTGAAAGCATTGCGAAAGGGATGCCCAACACGATTGCACAATCTTTTGCGAAAGGCTAGCGAATGCATTCAGCCTGAAGTGGACTTACTCCTTTTTTCTCATGTGAGGCGAGATCCCACTCATAACCGTTCTGACGTTGATGTTATCAGCGTCGAAGACTTTGCGTAAGAGGAAATCGCACTTTATAGGATTTTCCGGAGGCCCTTGCCCTTTCAAGTTATTCATGCGAATGTACTTCCAAACAGCTCTGATGACCTCATGCCTCCTAAGCTCAGGTTCGCGACAAACAGCGGCAAGCTCATCGCTGAGAATCATCGGCTGGTAAATATTTTTACCAGCCTTCTTGTCGGCTTGTGCCCCGATTTTGCGGGCTTCGGACTTGGAGCGACCCTTCCTTTTGGGTCCGTCATCTGTGGGCCGCTGGGCGCGAAAGGCGTGCTCAATTGCGGAAGCCTCATCCAAGTAGCGGCCACCCAACTCCTCCGGTTTGATGAGATGTGGAGAAAGGTGCTTCTGGACTTGGAGAAAGGTGCATTTCTCGACGCCCAGAGCGGACTTGAGCACGTCGTCGCAGTAGAAGACGCGACCGTCTTTCGGGTCTTGCAGTTTGTGCTCCTTGACGTAGGCGGAGACTGCACGGACGACATCGACGCGGGTCTGCGCCTTATCCTCGACAAGGCCATGAAGTAGTTTGGCCGGGACGACAGGACGAGCGTAAGCGGGGAGATTTGCTTTGGCGACCACGGTACACGGGGGGGTATCCCATCCGGAAGGGCATAGGTGGGGTATGAAGGGGACGATACGGGCGGGAACGAAAGAAGACGCAAACGCCGGAATCACCACGGGAGCTATGCTCGCGAGACGCATCGTGAAGAGGGAGGTGGACGGTCAGGACGCGAGGCTGATGCACTGCGGCGTGGAGGGCGCCTAGGAGACAGGGAAAGCGTCAGCAGGGACTTCTCGTTGCGCCTTCCGCTGGCATGGTTGAGATCGCAGCTGTCGCAGCGCGAGCTGCAGACTTACACTCGCTTACAGCGGGCACATGCGCTGTCCAGGTGCATGGGCTGCGGCGCCACACACACAGCGGCAGCCAACGCGGCCGCTACGTGCGCACGGGACGGGACACGTCTGCCGCGCGCACAGCGTCGCACGGCTTGCACTCGTTTTCGTTCTGAATAAAGGGCCGCGCCGCTGTCGCTGGAGGCCTTCTCGTTCCGCAACCGCCGGCCGCAGCTCACCACTCTTATCGCCCCGATCGAGTTGCTTCCCAACTCCCCCTCTACTCCACCTCTACTCCACCTCTACTCCCCCTCACGTTCCCCACCCGCAACCTACTGTCGCCTTCGCTGTTCGCTCTCCCTCCGCCCGCCCCGCCAGCCCCGCCGGCGCATGGCCCTCTCAGCGTATGGAGGCGCGTAGAAGAGGCCGAGAAGCTCGTGCTAGCACTGACGACGCGCATCCCCAACAACCCGACACCCACCACCCTTCCACTCGTTCGCGTTCCCGACGCGCCGCTGCCGCCGCCGCTGCCGCCGCCGCAGCTGCCACGACAAACTCTGCCCGTCACCGATTCCCCCGTGCAGCCGCTTCGCGTTCCACTCGAACCGCGCACAACACCCCGCCGTCCACGCCACCGCCCCCGCGAGACCAGCCCCGTCGAGCCACTCGCAGACCGCCCGCCCCGCCCGCACACCCTCCTGTCTCCCGCAAGCGAACCAGGTCCAGCGCCAGGAGGATTTCCACTCCGCCTCCGCCAGCAGAGCCTCAAGCACAGCCGCTTGCACCACGCCCATCGAAGAGACCTCGGCGCTCGTCTACCGCCCGTGCACGCCCCTCCAATTCGAACAACGCCGGCCCTTCCACTCCGCCCGCGTTTTCTCGTCGTACAAGAGGAATGAGTTTTGTCAATCGCCCCGACGCGGCCGACGATTCTCGCGCTGACTCTGGCTCCAACAGAAGAAGCGACGATGGACCCAGTTCTTTGGGTAGTGACCGTGCTCCCACCACTCTGCAAGGCTTGCTCAGACGTTTGGGTGCGGACCTTCGCGACATATTCCCAAATAATGGAGCCACGTCACATTCGAGGCTTCAGCATCTGAGGACTACCATTGTGGCCCCTGAAAGCCCCGAACAACAAATGGAGGCCCTTCAAGAGCTTTGTGAGTTCCTCTCGGTTGGTACTGAGGAGTCTCTCGTGTCGTTTTCCGTCAATCTTTTTGTAACGCCGCTTGTTAACCTGCTTCGAACTGGCTCCAATGTCGAAGTCAAAATATACGCAGCCCGCGCGCTCACGCACATGATGGAGGCGCTACCTTCGTCTTCTTCTGCAATTGCGCTCAACGGGGCCGCAGGACCGCTTTGCCAGAACCTTTTGTCCATCGAGTACATTGACCTTGCTGAGCAGTCTTTGTCCGCGTTGCACAAACTGAGTGTTGATTACCCTCAGCAAATTGTTTCGGCGAATGGATTCGAAGCCGTTCTGTCCTTTATCGACTTCTTTTCGATTGGCGTACAGAGAATGGCAGCTGCAACGGCTTGCAATCTGTGTCGTCAACCCCGTGGAGACGCAATGGATATGATAAGTCGTGTTCTGCCCACGATGATGCGATTGCTCAGCTCTGAAGATCAGCGCATTAGAGAATCTGCTGTAGTAGGTTTCACCAAGCTAGCAGAAGCGTATAGATCCTCACCTGAAAAGCTCGAGTCCTTGTGTGGAGACGACCTTGCTCTCATCGAGAAGGTTCTCAGCCTGATCGTGCCTCCGTCTCCGCCAGCGCTCTCCCCTCAATCGTACTCGTCCGCGCTTCGCATGCTTGCTATCCTTGCGCGCGGAAGTGCCAAACTTGGACTTCAGATACTGGACACTGATACGCTTATCATGAAACTGAAGAGCAGACTAAGTTCAGGCTCAACTATGCATTCTGTAGATTGTCTTAATCTTGCTGATAGTCTTCTTCCGGATACCAATGAGCATGAAAGTCATCATGGTTCTTCAACGAGGTCTAGGAGACGGCGGTCGGTTGGCCCGTCTGCCAATTTTGCTGCAATCGATGCAAAGCGGCGAGAGTCACTTGAACGAAATCCTACCCCGCTTCAGTTTTTCGGCACCGAATTGTTTGAGACTTTGATGAGGTTTTACATTTCTTCGGCGGACTCAAATGCCCGGAGACTAACCTTATCTGTGTTGTCCAAGTTTATTTCGATCTCACCACAGGTTGTATTGAGTACGGTTATTCTGAATGAGGACACCGATCAGGAATCAGAGGACTCGCAAACTCTCACTGCTATACGCTTCTGCCCATTCGTAGCGGCACTTCTTGGAGAGAACAGTTCAAAGAGCGAGGCACTCGTTGGACTGGCGATGACATCATCTGCATTGGAGAAATTACCGTCTTTGCGAGAGGCGTTTGTGCGTGAGGGTGTCGTTCACGAGATTGTTCGACTTGCTGCGTTAGAAAATGATCAAGATGGCGAGAAGGAAGAAGAGAACCCGCAGAGTACCGAGTCGGCTTCGCGGACTATGGTATCTGGATCGTCATCTGGAAGAATCGATCTTGGTCACACTCATGGAGATCATTCGGGAACAGCCATCAACTTACGGGACATGGACTCAGTTTGGACAGCCCTGGCTGCTTTGCAACGAGGTCCACCACACAGAGGTTCTCGAAGTGAAGCTGGCGGTTCGCACCACAGGATTTCTTCGCGTGCGTTGCAAGAGCTTCGAATCCCGAATGTCTCTCTTCCGACAATGGTTCCCAAGGCTGCAAGATCAATTCTCACTCAGTACCTTGGTGGTAACGGTGAGAATGCCGTCAACGAAGAACTTTTGAAGAACTCTGTGTTGGATAAGCTTACAAAGATATGTGAGTCTTTGAACTCCGCTTCTGAAGAAGAGAGCGAAGGTGAGGTGGAAAAGGCCATTTCTGAATTTGTTTCTGTGCTAACTGCGGCGGATGGCCTGACTGTGTTTGAGATATCAAAGAGCGGCATAATGGATGCCCTTGCAAACTTCTTCTCTGCTGATGATACGAGTGTTGCCTGTGTTCGGACTGGAATGTTTGTCAAGGTCCTGAATAAGCACAAAGAGAAGAAAGCCTTTACTTCTTTGATCAACTTGGCTCTCGGGGTCCTTTCAGCCGAGGAAAAACTCGAAGTTCACACGAATGAATCTAGTCATGGGACATCTTTTTCATCCGTCAACTCAGGTTTGAGGCAACTTACTCAACCTTTCAAACTTAGGCTGAAACGAGCTGCATCGGATTCAGGGGGTGAGAATCTGAGGGACTACTCCAACCATATTGTTTTAATTGAGCCATTGGCTACGATGGCGAGTGTTCAAGATTTCTTATGGCCTCGAGTTAGGGAAGTTGGACGGTCATCTACCGATAGAGGGCCAGGAGGTCACAGATCACGACGAACCAGGTCGGCTAGAGGCGGTAGCAGAGACCGTTCTTCTCGAGCAGAAGGAGGCGTGGAGGGCAATGAGTCCGCTGCCGAGGATGAGCATGTTGATGGTGAAGTCGACGAGGATCGTTTCCCCGTAGAGGAGTTCTTCGAAGTCGCTGAAGGGTTGATAGAAGAGGAGCTTATTGACGAGGGACAGATTATTGACAACAGCGATGCGTCCGACGAGGATGTTAGTTCTGGTGAGGAGGACATGATTGAACAGGATGCTGGGGACAGTGAAGAGAATGATCATGATGGGCCTGAGGCGTTTGACGTTGACCAGCTAGCCACTTCTTTACCTCCTGTCGAACTTGATCATGAGACTCTTGGTCAAGCACCAACAAGAGGTGCTGCAGGTCAGGCGAGCTCCCCTCGAGAACACAGTATTCGACAAGCCTCTGCGTCTCGTGCAGGCAATGATCCGTCCAGAAGTGATGGTAATTTCCGATCCTATGCAGCAGCTTTGGCTGATAATATTCCTCACTCACATAACACCAGTGACCACGCTGGAAGGAGTAACAGAAGAGTTGGCAGTCTACGGTCTATCCCGTCGCAAGAACTCTCGTTTTCTCTAAACGGAAAGGCTATCCCTCACGAAAGTTCGATTTTAAGTGCCGTCGTTAAGTCATATGCACATCAACGGGGCCTAGGACCCGGACTTTGGACTGATGTCCATACATTGGTTTACTCCAGGAAACAAGACAATTCAAAGAGCCCCGCCAATTCAAACGTGGAAATTGGCTACTCTGAGGTACCGAGTGGAGAAGGAAGTAGTTCAGGCCCAGTGCGCAGATCTCAAAGGTTGCAAGAAAACAGAGAGCGCAATAGGACTAGTGGACAGAACAGAACTCGTCGAGATGACGCTGAAGCTTCCGATGAGGTCTTGGCAAACATAGCGCTTTCAGACAAGCTTATCCTTTCACCCCGTAAGCTTAGGGCCGCTGGTTTGGTACCGTCCATAGCCTCGGTTATCGCTGTGTTGAAGCACTTGCACTGGATATCCGAGAGACTGAATACTGGCGCGAATCATGTCAACAAGGGCACTTTTGCTTCTGAGGACTACTCCTCTGGTCTCCCTTTCCTTTTAGAAGACCCAGAAGTGCAGTTTGTCAGCCACAAACTGACTGCTAAGGTGACTAGACAGCTTTCCGATCCCATTGCTTTATGCGGAGGTGTTGTTCCCGTGTGGTGCTTTACAATAGCAAGGGAAGCGTCATTCCTCATCCCGTTTGATATCAGAAGAACATTGTTTCAGTCCACATCGCTCGGGGTCTCGCGAGCGCTTCATTTGCTACAGGCTCGTAATGAAATGTCAGGGGTGGTTACACACAGGTCTTCTCGTCACCACCACCGTGAGAGCGAGACAAGGATTGGACGCATTCAACGACAGAAGGTGCGAATTCATCGCGACCGAATTCTTGAGTCTGCCATCAAGGTAATGAACATGTATTGTTCTCATGGCACAGTGCTGGAGGTGGAATACTTTGATGAGGCTGGTACAGGACTGGGTCCAACTCTTGAGTTTTACACGCTTACCTCGAGGGAAATTCAAATGGTAGATTTGAAGCTCTGGAGAAACAGCAGTTCGCAAACTATCAAGACAAAGACGGAATCGGAAACGGCGACGCACTATATTCACCAGATTCGCGACAATGTGCACGTTCCAGTTCGTCATCCCGCTACACGACGAAGAAGTCGAAGGCAATCAAACCCGAAGCCGGCTTCAGCGGTTCAGAACGAGTCTCCGAGCTATGTGGTCCCAACTGGCACAGGACTTTTCCCATCATGCCTACCTGTAACGATTAGCGAAGCTCAGAAGTCTGCCTCATCCAAGACTTGTTCCTTGTTCCAATTCATTGGTCGGCTTCTTGGAAAGGCTGTTATTGATGGCCGTTTGCTTGATTTGAGGTTCTCGAAAACGTTTTCGAAACTAATGCTTGCCTACTGTCGTGTAATATTTGACAGCTATGGATCCTCCAGTTCAGACTCATCAGGGGCGTCATCGACCATTGAAAGCGGACTCGTGAGCAGCAAACGGGATAGTTTATCAAAGTTGGAAACAGTGGACCGCAAGAGGGTGTGGGAGAGATACACGAGCGGGACAACGGCCATGAAGATGTTGGATAATGTTGATCATCAACTCGCCGTATCATTGCAGTCCATCATAAGAATGGTAGAGAACAATGAAGGCGATGCGATACCAGCCCTATGCTTGACGTTTGTATTGCCTGGAGATGATTCGATAGAACTTGTGAAGGGCGGAAGCAACATCGAAGTGAATGAGCACAATGCTGAAGAGTTTGTGAGGAGAGTGACGTACCATGTGCTGTTTGGAGGCGTGTATCAGCAGGCTGAAGCGCTGTTGAGAGGCTTGGGAGAGTTGATTGATATTACCAGTCTTCTAGTGTTCCGAAGTTCTGAACTTGAGTTGTTGTTCTGTGGTCCCTCTTACGAGAAATGGACAATGGACTTTTTGATTCATGCGACGAGATGCGATCATGGATTTAGCCATGAAAGCGCAGCGGTGAAGTACTTTTTGCAACTGCTAACTGAAATGGATGAAGAGGATCAGCAGCGTTTTATTCAGTTCACTACCGGCTCCCCCGCGCTACCGCTCGGTGGGCTACGCAACTTGCATCCTCGTCTAACGATTGTAAGAAGGACACCGGAAAGCGGCCACTCTCCCGACCAGTGTTTGCCGACGGTGATGACTTGCACGAACTATTTCAAGCTTCCAGAGTACAGTTCTTATGAGATTGCGAAGAAACAGGTGCTTTACGCCGTTCGCGAGGGGCAGAGGTCGTTCCACCTTTCGTAGAGTGTTTCGTAGGTTAAAGAAGGTAGCTACTAACGGGCAGTTGAGCCTGTAACCAGTAAAAAGCTTGTTTCTGCTTACAAAAATCGTTTACTGAGCTCTATAGAGCTGCACTAACAGGTGGGACTTGCACTGACTCGGACTTTCGTCTCTCAAGCAGCGCGTCTATATTTGAAACTATCTGAGTTGCGGCAAGCTTCCCGCTGAGAACAGCTCCCTCCATTGAGGCGAGGTACATTTGTTTGGTAAAGTCACCCGCCAGGAAAAAGTTGGGAATTGGGGTTCGCTGTGTGGGTCTACTCGGCTCCAAGCCCTTTGTGGTCTTGTACACGCTGCGAGGAGTCTTGACGACGTGGAACTTTCTGAGCTCGGCTGGCTGTGCGGCTCGTTGGCCGATGTGTTGCGGGAACAGGCGCTCGAGCTCGGCCATGGTGGCAGCGATGATATCAGCGTCGCTCTTTGAGATGTAGGCGTCGGCCGGAGCCAACACGAGCTCGAGCATGCTCCTGTGGGGGTCGGCGTATTCGCGACAGGTGTTGGACATGTCGGCGTACACGGACAGAAGTGGGCTGCGGGAGAAGAGGAGATGATCAACGTCGGTGAGCTTGCGGTCAAACCATAGGTGAACGTTGATGACAGGCACGCCGATTAGGTTTTCTAGGTTGCGGAAAACTGGCAGCTGTTTCCAGGGTTGTGGCAGAAGAAGTTTGAGAATATCCACGGGCAGTGCACTGACGTACGCATCCGCCTGTACGATTTGTTGACGGTCGGAACGAAGCACAAGGTGTTTGACGGAGCCATCTGGATTCAATTCGATGGTTCGCAACGGAGAGTTGAGATGAAGTTGACCGCCTCTCTGTCGAATGTGTTGCACAATGGGTTCGCACAGACGTTCGGTAGGAGCGCCATCCAAAAAGGCCATCTTCGAGCCGTTCTTCTCCTGTAGGAAACGGTTGAGGGCTGTGAGAATTACGGTGGTTGATATATCATCCGGACCGATGAAGTTGAGCGCTTTTGCCATGGCAATGAACACCTCATCGTTGACGCGTTCGGGAATGGTCTGCTTCCTGAGCCACTCGGTCCACGAATACTCATCCATCTGCTCCACATACTTTTGGCCAAACACAATGGCAGGAAGCAACCCTTTTGCAAACAGGATCTTCTCAGGCCAGGTGAGCATGTCATTGTTGCGCAAGATGGCAAACACGCCATTAAACGGAGCCGGCAACCATTCCGGAAAGTCGAAACGCGAGTACAGCGCCGGCGTGCGAATCAAGCCATCCTCATCAACGCTGGGCATCTGTTTCATGTTGAAAATCATCGAATGTTGCTTCCACTGCAAGCGGTCCTCAATGCCGAGCTCCCCAAACAGTCGCAACATATTCGGATAAGCACCAAAGAAGATGTGCAAACCCGTTTCATACCAATCGCCGTCGTCATCCTTCCACGCCGCCACCTTTCCGCCAAGCACATCGCGCGCCTCGTACACGATGGGCTCGCAGCCGGCATCTGCCAGATACTTGGCGCACGACAGGCCGGCCAGACCGGCGCCCACTATGGCGACGCGCGGCGGCGGCACACCGGGCGACAGTTGCAGCGGCGGCGGCGACGGCGTGGCGTCTGACTTCGCCATGCGCACATGACACAGCGGCGCGCGCGCGGCGCACGGCGGGTGAGCGCGCACGCGCAGCGGGAGCGACGACGAGAACGCGAGCACTTGCGCACACATTTTGAGGCAGCACCGGGCGCAGCAACGACGGCGCGAGCGACCGCGGGAATGGACAGGGGCGACAGGCGGTGACGACGGCGGATGTGGATGTGGATGCGGATGTGGCAATGAAAGCCGGAGATGCGACAGATGAACAGGAAAGGCAGGCGATGTGAGGTTGAGCCAAAATTTTACGGCACTGCTGCAACCACAGCCACTGAGCTCGCTTCGGGCGGCGCAAAGCGGCGCTGCAGCGCGCCGTTTCAAACGCGAAGCGGCGCGGCGCTGCGCGGCGCGCAGATCGCGCTCAGCCGATGTTGCCCGCCGACAGCGCGCCATCGCCCATGAGCACCAGCGCCGCCATGGCGGCCATGAGCGCCACCGCCACGTTGTCATCGCTGCCGACCTCGCCCGCCACCAGCTCCGCGCCCGCGCCCAGCACGGCGATCATCGCCACCACCAGCACGGTGCGCGCGCGCGGCGCGTCCGCCATCGCGAAGCACGAGAACCACAGCAACAGCGCCACACTACTGCCCCACGCGCCCAGCACAAACGCCGCGCTGCCCGCCACGCTCTTCTCGCTGCGCGGCCACTTCCTCCACGTCCACGCGCGCCCAATCACCTCCGCCAGCCCGTCGCCCACGCACATGTTGCACACCGCGATCGCCGCCGCCGGCGTGCGGAACAGAAACAGCGTCACAAACAGCAACGTCACACTGTACATCAGCGGCCCCTGCAACGCCTCCTCCGCCAGCCCCTCTCTCGACAGCGCGCGCGCCAACGCCCCCCGCACAGAGCCCGCCGCAGCGCGTCCCGACACGAACAGCGCCGCCGAGAACAGCAGCGGCACGCTGGCGGCCAGCGCGCGCGCGCCCGAGCTGTGGCTGTACAGCGGCCACAGCGCCACGAACAGCGGCCCGCAGCTGATGTGCACCACCTTGCGCGTCACGCGCGACGACACCAGCTTGAGCGCGGTGAGACGCTGCCACGCGCCCAGCCACAGCGTCACGGCCACCACAATCGCCGCCGTGAGCTGCGCGTCGCCCGCGGTGGGCGCGCCGGCCGGCAGCATGGCGGCGCGCGGCGATCGGCGCGCGGCGGTGATGCGGCGCGGCGAGAGACGCGGCGAGGTGTGGCTGCGGCGCGCACGCGGCGTGAGGAAGGGCGATAGGAAGCCTGGCGCGTTCATGACGCGACGCGAGGGGGGGGAG
>JASCIV010000393.1:0-21412 GCA_030374735.1 Gracilaria caudata
AAACAGCGTTGTGTAATCGTTTGTAATCACGGTGCAGTAGCGTCCCGTTGTACGCTTGCGGCATCACAGCGCCATAGCACACATAAAGGCACATTGTGTGTTGGTTCCAACAGAGGAGCGTTGCGCAACTGTTTTGACCTCAACCGGCACAGAAAGGCCAACGGCACCTGAAAATGTCGAATGTGGCTATGATCGCAGCAACGCTTCGAGCTCGCGATTAATCTGTAAAATAGAGGGGCGTGTGTGGTAACAAACATCATGGCGGATACAAGAGAGCAACATCAAAATCTAAAGAGCCTCTTGAACAATCAAAGAGAGCGAGAACAAAGCTATGTGCAAAAAGCTGGAGGTTTAAAGAAGGCGTTCATAGTCTTTATTCGTGTTGCTAAAGCTTCACTTTCAAGGCTGAGCGGGCGAATCACATACTTGGCGTTACATGCGCAAGCGGCGCATTTGCCTTAGCTACAATATAGGTTAGTTTCGGCCAATCACACGCGAGGGAATGCGGGATGCGACGTCACAACGTGTCTACGTCAATTGCAGCGTTGCAGCGCGCTGTCCGCAGTTACGGGCCGTGCACAAGCGCGAATGCGAAGCGAATTCCCGTCGCGCTCCGACACCGTTTGTTTGTGATCCAGCCAACGTTTAACGAGCTATGAGACCATCACGTGAATCCGTAACCGAATCCTGAGAGGCGGAGCGCTGAGGCTTCCACTCACTCGCGCCTTAAAGTTGTTATCTATCTTATGACACAGTTACGCGCCCCCAAAACGCAGCGCTCACCCGGTACCGCGCAGTCTCTCCCAACTTGGGGGAGTCCCATGTGCTCCTGTGCTTCATCAATTGGGCGCGCAAAACGTGCAGCGCCAAACTCCGCCGCACACCCGCGGCTCAGATCGCTCGGGCTCAGCAGCGTCCCGGTGGCGGTTGGCGCAATTGCGCAACTACGCCGCGCGAAATGCAATTAGCGCTTGCGTGCGACGTGTCCACGCGGACGCGTGTGCGCTCTAACCGAGCTGTCGCCACTTCGTGATGTGCGTGCCGCTTCCAAGATTGCTCAAGATTGCCGGCCTGCGTTGCCATCGACTGCTGCGCGTGGCGCCTCCGCTGCACAGCAGCTAATCTGCCGCGCCGCGCATCGCGTCCCCCGCCTCCCGCCGCCGCGTCGGTACGCAGCCCAACAGCCGTCGCCGCCTCCACGCGTCCTGCGCCGCTCTTGTTCCGCGGCTTCTGCTGCTGCTTCTTCGGCTTTGTGCTTCTGTCCGAGCCCCCGGCGCGTGGCTACCTCCCTGCGCTGTGTGCTGTGCCGCCGTGTTAAGCTTTTCCTGCCTGCCTCACACGCCACCCCGTCGCCCCATACCCCCTTTTTCTCGCTGAATTCGTTCTGGTCGCCGCATCCGGAGCATGCAGCCGCACCCAGCAGCGCAGGCTCGCTTGCCGCCAGACCAACCGCAGCTCAAGTCACGTGTCTACGTCCAGCTGTTCTCATGGTTCGGATTGTAAGCTAGCAACTCCCCGCGCGCGGCTCACCCTCCCGCCGTCACGTCGGTGAAAGCCAACTAACCAAGCACTCTCCTTTGTGCGCGTCATGCCTCAAGACTGATAGCCGTTCTCCATTTGTTTGAGGGTCACAGCGTCGGAATATTCCAGTTCATATTGTCGCTCATAGGCATTTACGCCAGCTGGGATGACGTGACCAATCGCGTAGGCTTTGTGTGTACCTACGCAATCGGCTGCGCCGTCTGGACCGTGCTTGACGTGCTTTTCCTAGTCCTGCTAGTGTGCGCTTCGTCCAACACGCTGCGCGACGCGCTGGCCAACCTCGTGGTGTCCAACACCTTTCCCAACCTCGCCCCATCGCTGGACAAGTTGCTCGCCGATCTGGCCGCCGACGTGCACTTCTTCTCCATATTTTCCGCTGCCACCAGCGTTCTGTTCGACACAATGGCCGCATACTGGGCGTTTTCGCTGCACAACGACGCGCTAGAGGCCATGGCCTCGTCCGAGCTGCGAATGCCCCTGTTCCGCGCGCAACAGTCGTACGCGAGACCACGCGTAGCGGGCTTCGGGACGCTGTCGCGCCCCCCTCAGAACAGCCCGTCACCGCGGGCAATGCAGCCCTTTCCAGGGCGCGGGCACCGGCTCGGAGCCGGAGAGCCGTGAATGTAGAAAACAGTTTACTCAAATGGACACCATTCATCAGAAGCATCATGTGCATAGCGATTGCGAGCAGATACGCATACACCATCTAACGGATAAAAGCGTTTTGTCAACGTTTGACGAACAAAGCAGTGCAGCAGTATTTAACATCTGTTTTCAATCGACGCACGACGTAGCTCAACGACGAGTGCAAACACCCACCTCCGACACGCTGCGTGTTTCCCCACCTCGCCAAACTGCATACAATCAAAGTTTAGTTGATAAGTTTCTCCCCCCCTGCCCCCCCCCCCGATGCTCACGCCGGCGTCGGAATCGCCTTGGGTCGAATCGCCGCCTCCGGAATGCGACAGCCGGCATCCTTGTCAAACTCCGAATGGCCTTGTTGTGCCAACACAGCCATCACGTCCTCCGCCAGCAGCTCCACCATGCACGCCTCGGCAAACCCTTCCAACTCGCTGCTGTCCATGAGAGCCTTAAAGCAGTTCACCGCGTTGCAGTGAGCAGTCCTCTCCGGCAGCATCATCGCCACCGAATTGCTCCTGGACATCATCTGCGCCACCTCATCCACGCTAGACAGCCCATCATCCTCCAGCCCAAAGCCGCACGATTGCTCGTGTGCAAACGCTCGCACAAAGTTCCTGCAGTCGTCCACGGACGACAGCTTGCCGTCAATGTTCTTGACCTTTGCGTTATGATACCTTTGCTCGCATAACCGTACCAGCGCGCCCACAGTGGCCTCGTAGGTGCGAGAGAGCTTGCGCGTTCGGTCCAACAAAAGACCTCGCAACGCTTCGCGGCGATCGGGCGCATCAATCCTGAGACTGTTGCCACAGCCGGTGAACGCGAAGCTGAACTGCTCAACGCACGAAGCGTCGACAGGCATGGGAAGCACTACGGTGTTGTTGGCGCGCGGGCTGCAATCCAAACCCAGGCTGGCCATATCGGGAAACATGCTTTCATCCTCGGGATCAATAAATTTGGACAACGGAGGTTCGTTGACAGTGTACAGGCGCTGAAAGTTTAGAGGCGGAATACGATTTTCTGCTGTGGAAGAGGAGGAGTTGCGGTGTGAGCGAGTGTCACGAGACGGCGCAAATGAGTGGGGAGGCAGATGCAACTTACTGTGAGAGGGTGTGGTGCTAGACGCGGTTTTAGGAGAATTCCTCGGGGAAGTGGTGGGCGAACGACAATGTTGCGACATGGTGTCTGGGAGAGTCTTGGTGGCATAGCGACCAGGCAATTGACCTGCATTTGCTCGACGCGATCTGGAACGAGGCTTCTTACCAAACGGGGGCGCAATGGCGCCCTCGCTGGGGACCTTGCGTATGGCAGAACGCTTGGCAGACAAATCTGGCGACGCGGGCTGCGACGCGGGCGAAGGCAACTTGCGAGAGGTCTTTTTGGAAGTGGGAGGCACGTGAAATGGGACGGCGTCATGACGTTGAACGGCAGTCAGATTGCCATTGTCATCCTTGTACAAAAGAAGTTTGCCCTTCTTGTAACGCACGCCGCAGGCGTTGCAGAGGGTCTTGGGACCGTCTGGTCCGGCACGCCACAAGGGCGTTTCAGTGCTATGGCAGTGGACGCATTGGAGACGAAGAGATGGGTCGGCTATCTTACCCATGGATTGAGAGGTGGGGCAGCGGGGGATGAAGAGATTGCGAAAAAAGGACGCAGCGCGCGGTGGCGTGCGCCCGTTGCGGCGGGATGCGGCTTGAAGAAAGGATCACACGTGATTGACAGCCGTGGAGCGGGAGCAGGCGGACAGTGGCGTCAAGAGAGAGAGAGAGAACTGAATGTGGGACGGGGACGAAGTGGCAGGAAGTGATGACTGGTAGAAACGATGTGATGGCGGGCGGACTGGTGGGGCGGTGGGGCGGTGTTTTGCTGGAGGGCGGCTGCAGGGCGGTGCTGGAAGAGGGGGGAGAAGCGGGCGACGGCGACGAGCGGCAGCGGCGGCGGCGGCGGCGGCGGCGACGGCGACGGCGCGTCGAGCGCGTGTGGAGCGCGCCACGACGAGCGACTGCGCGACGCGTGCCGCGAAAAAATTGGCGAAAAATAGCTCTTGGCTGGAAGCGCGCGCCGGCGACGCGCGGCGGGAGAAGACGGCGACGCCGCGGAACGCTTCGCGCTGCTCGCTGAGTGGCGCGCGTGTCGCGCACCGCTCGCCATCTCCAGCGCGCGAGATTCACACCATGGCCACGTGGCGCGCGTTAGCACGTCGCAGGGGCCGCAGCGCGTGGACGACGTGTGTGACGTGGACTCGGTGGGGAAGGTGGCTGACGTGGCGGGGGGGGACGATTCTCCTCCTCTGGCGGCACGCCTCCACTGGCGGCGCGTGGCAGCGCCTTTCCTTTCTGACCTTTGTGCATACGTGCGCTGCGCGCGCCGATGACGTGCGCCGCGCGGGCGACAAGTCATCGCGGCGACGATCATCGGGTGCGCAGCGCGCGATTGCGGAAAGGCGCCGTGTACGGTGGCGCCGCGCGTCCGCCGCTTGGCGTGAGCGTGCGCGAAGCGTCGCCTGCTGCGGCATGGCGCGTTCACCGCTGGAGCACCGTGTGTACCGCCAACCATTTATGTACGCGTCCGAGCCGACGCTCCGTCGCCGTGCGTGCGTCCGCGAGGCTCGGTCCCACCCATGGCTTGTTTCGCGCGCCGCGCTGTTGACTCACGCTTACGTCGCTTGTTATGCATCTGTTCGGATTGCAGCACTCTTCCTCCATGCCTCGCCGCGCTCGCCCGCATTCGTTTCGACCGCGCCGCCGACGTGAGCAACATTCTGGCTCCGCCTCGTCGCCCACGGCGTCTATGAGAGATGAGTCGGTGTCTGTGAAGGAGGAGGCGTATGCGGATGTGTCGGTGGCCGACTTTGTGGATGTGCCGTCGAATCGCTTTGCGGCGCTCAAGGAGCCGCGCCAGCATAAAGTTGTGCCACCGCCTTCGTACGATTTGTTCTCTGCTGCTCCTCGCGAGCGTCGACGCGCCTCGGAGCCGGCCGTGGTTTCTGATCCGTGTTATTTTGGCGCGTTGCCGTTTGTGGAGCATGCCGAGTGTTCTGCATACTCACGTCCGGACAGTAGTTGCAGTTCGCAGTCGTCGCTTGATTCCAATGTGTACGTCATTGAAAACTCTCATCATTTATCCACCCTGCTCAGTATTGTTACGCCGGCGAAGCGACGGCAGCCGCAGCAGCAACAGCAGCAACAGCAGCAACAGCAGCCGCTTCATCCTTCTCACAGTTGCTCTCAGTTTGTCTCTACGCCTCCACCTTCATTCCGAGTTGTGAAGCAGTCTGTCCCGTCGAGCGTGCATCCACTTCGCTCGGATGACACTGATCTATATGAGGGACATTTGGAACACCTACGTTTTCAGGATGCCACCTCGGACGAAACCGCCAGTCTCTCTGCAGAGATGCCGTCGGAAGTATGCTCCACCTCTGTTACCAACTTGGAGCCTATCTTTCTCGCTAATGCTCCACTCCCTCAATCAGAGACCTCGCTGTCTTCGCAATCTTCGGTCCGTGCCACTTCTCTCACGGATATTGGTACAATACGATCAGTTGAAAGCAATGATGACATTTTTCGCACGCTCTCGCGCACTCATTCGCCGCTCATCACTCGAGTGGACAGTTCGTATTGCGCTCATGATGCTCTGCAGTCTAACCGTAATTTGATGTGTCAGAATCCAGCTTCACCAACAAAGTACACCTTTAAACCCACATACAGACATTCTTCGCCTCAGGTATCATCGTCAGGTATATCGCTGCATGAGCCAGTTCCGGTTTTTCGCGCCGAGCGCCATACCTCTCCGATTAATTCACAGCTTTCGAAACAACAGGTATGTCACAGAAAAAGTTATTCTTTCTCCAGCTTATCAAGTCAAGCCAACTCTGAGCCTCTCACACTAGCCGCTATCAAAAAAGCCGTGGACATTATTGATCCCCGAGTTGTATTCAGCGTTGCACAGTCACAATCACTCGCTTTCGCGGCCGCTGGATTATTTCGAAAAAAGAGAGACAGTGAGGAGACCTTCAACTCCTCATCAACCGAGTATTACGAAGATGACTACACTCGATTCCTCGAGAAGAAGCACTGCTTGTCACCTTCCAGACTCATTCAACACCCATATATATCCAAGATGATTAACTATGATGGCTGGTCACTTCGCAGCTCAAAACTGGACCTTCGAAATGACTCAGCGTTATCTATACCAACATCTGATGAAGATTATTTTCCGGCTTCATGAGTAGGGGCTCTTGGGTAAACGGGTTCACGCATATTGTGCATTGTTCTATATTTGTTTTGTTCTTGAAATATTATTTCTCTCAGGACATACTACTGTATGCTCGTTCTGTTTTCCTCCAAAACCTCATACTTCTTGAGTCGGTATGCTTATATCCCTAGGGGCAGAATAACATATGTCGGTCGTCCTCAAGAGCTCGGTTAGCGATCTTTACTGCTTTTGGTCGTGTAGCTTGGCCAACGAGGAGCGGTAGAGACCGCTTCGTGGCCAGAAGCAAGCGCTAAGAAGCGCTGGGGAGGTGGGTGGGAAAACCAAAGAGGCACTGCGACTGGAGGTGCCGCAGATCATAAACAAACTTGAGAGCGCGGCGGTGCTTGCGGCGGTGTCGCGAGCACGTGACGGCGTCAACGTCGTCAGTCGGAAGACTGATAATCTAGCCACCGTCGCGTCCCAGCAAACGTGTCCAGCGCTCTCTCCGGTGTCGATAAACCTGCTTCTTCGTGCCTCCAAATACTATTGTTCCCGTTAGTACCAAGGCACAGTGTACCCTTCGTACTTGTGTTGCAGTTGCCATTTGCAAAGAAACAAGCGCTGAAACCTTCAGTTAGAACTGTCTATCGGCGATGATGTACGAAGGTAGTGGCTAAGATCGTTATTGACACTGGAACTGAACACACGCTTTGTGGGGCTGACCGGGTTCCATGGCAAACACCCCAGGAGTGAGGAGCGACGAACGAGGGTTTTGAGAGAGAGGAAGCAGAGTGCCATGCTGATCAGTACGCAGTTGACAACTTGTCGAGATCTGCGTAGCCATGGCCAGCTGGGCCGCTACGGCCACATTGATTCTGTGATCCATTTCGCGGCACTTCTGCAATAAGAGGGCGTCTCATCAAAAACCAAACTATCGAGGAACTTGCAATGAATTTTCCTTCGCTTTGAAACGCGCTTGCTCCTCGCAAGACACCAGACCAACAGCGACAGGACGTTCTCCATCAATGGTCCTTAAGAACGAAGGGAGCAACGTTCCTATTCGTGATAGAGCACGGGACGAACTCCGCGAATGTCGTTCTTTAATAAGCAGTTTGTTTGTCGCTCAAGCTGATTTGCTCAAGTCCGTGTACGTCGTTTTTCGCTCCGCTTTGAATCTTGCTTCTGTGCTTATTCTACGAGCACTGACTGTTTCATTTCCTTTGCTGGAACTGCGAATGACCTCCGTGATACAATAACAGACCCACGGGCAACGAAGAAGGGAAACGAATTAAGCGTGATATAACAAATGAAAGTGTACAGATCATGGAAAAACTTGTTGCCCAGGTGAAATCCTTTCACTCGGTCATCGAACAAGGTAAGAATGCACTATCGATTATCTACACCCTTGGTATCTGTCTGACACACTTGCTTGCGCAACGATAGTTTTGGAGCATCAGCGTTTGAACGGAATTATTGAAGAACTTCGCAAAGCAAACAGCGTGGAAGACGCGAAGATAACTCATCTAGGCGCCAACCTTCGTGCTGCTGAGTCTGTTATGCAGAACGCCTTGGACGGCGCCAAGCCACGTCTCGCTGCATTTAAGCGAGCGAACAAGCGTCCCGTGGATGTGGATGAAGTGATTAGCTATGGATCAAAAATCAGTGCTTCTCTTTCAGCACCCTTAGGATGGGATCCCTCTCAACCACTAGGTAATTCTCTGCCGCCGGCTCCAACTGAGGAAATGATGCGAGCTGGTAAGCTGGGAGCCATGGATATGGATGAGGAAAAGGGAGACGAATAGCCGGAAAAGGCAAATACATGAACAAATGTTCAAGTGCGCTATATTTTCCAGATCCTTGCTTAGCCAGGAATGCAGTCAGCTTAATCGAACTCAATGCAGACCAATGTCCGTCTTCATCGATGGCTTCCCATGTCCACCAGCTCCTTTGTGTTTCAAAAGATTTAGCTGGAGTCAGGAACATCCACACGTCGTTTCTTTATGGCATAGAATGGCGTGGAAGCTGCAAAGTAACTTGGCGTCTCTGACGCTGTCGCTGCGGGGAAGGATGTCACGGCTGCGAGCTGAATCTCTGTGCCTGTGTTGACATCTTCCCGTCCTGATATGCCTAGCCTTTCCGCTTCGTTTTGTACATCTCTCTGCTTTTGTTTATCTAATCGTCTCTTGGCTGCCGAAGCGACTGAAGACGACTTTTTCGGCTTCACTCGCAGACTCTTAGATCCCTCAGCGCCTAGCATTCCTAAACCCTCTCCCTCTAGTTCTCCTTCTTGTTCCTGTACACCAAACGCCACTCGGTTCGCTAGCCGCCGCATTTCGGTGAGACCCAAGCGTTCTTTTTCTTTTCGTGCGCGCTTTCCTCCACGATGCCTCCGTTTTGCCTCGTCACCGGGTACGGGCAATGGTTTCAGAGTCCTTGCCGGCGGAGGCTCCATCCATTGCTCAAACTTTTCTTCGAGAGCCTTTCGGTAGTTTTGACCAACGGATCCGTCCATCCTCTGACGACCAAGGTCGACACGCGCCGCCAATACTGCCTTTCCAGCAGTGACGTCCCCAGCCTTCGAACGATACTGCTTTGGCAGGCTCATCACGAGCGGACAGGTGTGTATTACGCCCTCGTGAATACGCGTTGTGCTTGTTGATGTTCCTTGAAGGGCTTTCCTTTTCTTGCCAAGAAGCTTGACGTTAGAAGCGGGCATTTGTGCCAGCTCTTTGAGGCCCCCGGCATGTCCTACCAGCTTTGCAGCTACGGCTCCGTCGGTAATGGCAACAAGATTGGGGGCAATTAGAGCTGCATTTCGTTCAACATGACGCAACAACTGTGTTCTCCAGGTATCCAGTTTGAGCAAGTCATCACAAAGTCCGTAGACTAACTGAAGTTCATTATCTTTTAACAATCTCCCGGTAGTTGATGATGCGGTTAGTTGAGCAGTTATTGCCGCTCCAGACGGCAAGATGCTTCGCAAATCTATTTTAGACAGATCCTGTTCCGTCGCGGACAGTTTAGCTACTTGAGCATATTCAATAGGATCGAAAATGAAAGTCTCAAGCTCTGGGAAACGATGTGCGAAGGCTTTCTGAAGGGATTGATGGAACGCCTTGATATGATCGTCGATGACTGCGATGGCCGGAGCGCAGCGAATGAGCAAACCAGAAAGGGCTGTTTCAGAGTCTGTGTGAAGATCAAGTTCTTCGAGAAGTTTGCATATCTGATCTTCGGTGGTTCGGTCTATCTGAGAAGCTCCATGCCCTTCGTTCAAGGTGCCATTGCTCTGCGAACCTTCGCTCCTGGGCACGTTTTTTGCGTTTTCCGTCGCAAAACCGTCTGTTTCAAGTTCTTCGTCGGCGTTTTCTGTTCCTTGCAAGTCTTCTCCTTCTTCGCCGGAGGATTCGATATCGTTTAGAAATTGGTCTGCCAGAGAGGTCATGACCGAGAGCCTGTTTTCGGTGTATCCTTTTCAGCACAGTACGCAACCTTTAAAGTGCTTCTTATCCCTTCAACAACGCGGCGTTGCGGCAACCTGACTAACGGGCAGTCCGCGAAAGGGAGAAAGTTTATGATTCTGGAACTGTCGTAATGTATGAGCAAACAAAAGAAACGAACGAACTAGAGCCGCCGTGGCAGTCTAGACAAAGCATTTTAAAGCAATCGATTCTTTTCGCGCCAGTTTGCCAAAATTAATCTTCTCGGGCCAGTCTGCATGAAAAACAGAAGCCCATCTGCAGAGTTCGTGTTGCTCAGCAAATGCGAGCATTTATGCTCTTCTTTCTTCTTTCCTTCGTGTTTCTTCGTAGCCCGTTTCTGACCACCCTTATATCCTTGTACTCCGTCTTTGCTACGAAAGAAGAGAATTTTAAAGGGCTGGGGCCTGATAGATCAAATCGCTTATTTCTCCTCTATCACGGAGCTCCGGTATACCTTTCCCGTAATTTTCCCTCCCCAGTCCAGCAACGATTAAAACACGAGCTTCTTCGAGGTCCAACGCTTCTCCAACCCCGTCTGAAACCAACTACGTACCGGTACAATCGAAATGGCTTTATCTGCTGTCATTGACTTGGTCGATCTGACCTCTTTTTTGTCAAGACAGGAATTCTCAGAAGATTGTGAACGCATAGCAAATTCTCTTCGAGACTACGGAGCAGTGCTCATTCGCGATCCCCGTGTAGCATCACAGGATTCAGATAAGTTTGTCAATCTTATGGAGCGCTACTTTGAGCAGCCCTCAGAAGTGAAAATGAAGGACGCCCGACCAGAACTTTTCTATCAGGTAAGCAAGAAGAAACGCAATCCACCACTCGAAAGCTTTCTAACCAATATCGTTAGGTTGGGGTAACTCCAAGTTTCACTGAGATTCCACGGGATCACACAAAGACAGTGGCCGAGCTCGAAGCCTCAGAAAAACCTGTTAGCAAGGTTCCAGCTGCAGAGAAAGATCCTAAATGGCGTTTCTTTTGGCGATGTGGAGACAGACCTTCCAGTACAGATTTCCCAGAACTAAACGCACCTCAGGTCATCCCTGATGCATTCAAAGAAGAATGGGAAGATACTATGAACGGCTGGGGGAACAAGCTTCTCCAGTCTGTGATGACAGTTTCTGAAATGCTTGCTTTTGGATTAGGGCTACCTCGAACGTCCTTTAAGGACAAGATGAAAGAGGGACCTCATTTGCTCGCACCTACTGGTTCAGATATGGAGTTATACGGAAACTCAGTGGGAACAACTATAGCCGGTTATCACTATGATATAAATGCCCTCACAATTCATGGTCGTTCCCGATACCCGGGTCTGTTCGTCTGGACACGAACTGGGCAGCGTATTCCTGTTCATGTTCCAGAAGGATGTTTACTAATACAGTCTGGTATCCAACTTGAGTATTTGACCGGCGGTTTGATCAAACGCGGGATGCACGAGGTAGTCGTAAGCGAAGATACTAGAAGGACGTTGAAAAGCTTTGACGAAAGCGGCGGAAGTCGATGGCGAGTGAGCTCTACTCTGTTTGGACATGTAAGGTCTGATGCATCCTTGGATCCTTTTGAAACATTTGTGTCGACTGACCAAGCGAAGCAATATCTTGGTCGAAGAGCCGGGGACCAGATTGCGGAAGAGTTGAGATCTATTGGACTAGCATCCTAATGTATCAGATATTTTGATAACTAGGTTCGCGTGGATTTTGATAGATGAAGTGAATGAACATTGTTATAGAGCTTGGAGCTGTTATACTTTGACACTGGAGAATGGTATACGTTCACAGGGCTGGTAATACACAAGGCGTTGAGAGGGACTTGCTGTCACTCTATGACTACAAACACATCGATAATCGAAGCACGACAACTACTGACTGTGATTCGACCTATCGTCGAAGCACAATTGGAAAGCAACAGATTCTTCTCGATGATGTCTATTTTGTTCGACAGCTGCAATGATAGGTTTTGCGAACTATCTCAGAGCCGGACACAGACATCTTTGGTAAAGCCATTTTACTTGGAAAGAGAGATATGGCAAATCAATAGAACAAGTACAAGCTTGTTAACGTGCGCTACGCAGGAGGAACGTTCTTGTATCTTCACATTGTATTGTCAACTCTTTTGATTTGGATCTTTCGACTTGATTATAGAGGTTAGCGTTCGCTACCCTTATCCAGCTTTCCAGAGCTAGGTCCAAAAGGTACATCTTTCAGCCAGAAGAATGTGACCAAAACAGACGCTATCTTAGTTTTCGTCACGCAGCATGCCAAGGATCATGGATGTGGATAATCCGGTGAGGCACTGCCTATTGGGCCATTTCGCTACGAGACTCCCAGCTAGATGCCGGTGAAGTGAACAGGCAGAAGTGACGGTAAAAGGCTCAAGCATATCTGCGTCTACTATTCGGCGTGCTACAGCGGCAGAACTGCTTCAGCACCTGAACAAGTAATGACTCACGTAGCACTGTTGCGCAAATGATATTGTCCCCTCATAACCATTCTTACACTAAGCTCCTTTGCTGAAACGATACAACCGCGTGTGCCGTTTTGTACGAAAACTAAGTCTTCTCAGGAGGCCCTGACTTCAAAGATTTACTTTCTCGCTTGTCGAGTTCTCTGTACACGTCAGATACCATGAGGGCGTCGAGCTGTTCTAATGAACTTGGAAGAATGTTAAGAGCTTTCCGCTGGTACTGCGGATCGTTTGCGAGAGGATTGAATTCGAGATAAACGGTCTCAAGGTTTTCACATTCGCTAAGCAGTGCAAGCTCCTCAAAGCTGTCGAGCTTATTCCCATTTACCCAGAATTCTTTCAATAGCTTGAGGTTGTCGACCTCTTCTACATGTTCAATGAAATTGCTTCCAAGATCAAGTACGCGCAAGTTCGTCAGGTTCTTTACGCCCTTCATCGACTTGAGCCCATTGTGGCTCAGATAAACTTCTTCCAACCCCGTAAGACGGTCCAGATTCTCGATGGCTTCAATGCGATTACTTTGGAGACTAAGCCGTTTCAGATTCACAAGAGATTCCAGGTTCTCGACCTTCGTAATCTTATTCCGTCCCAGCCACAGTCCCTGGAGAGATGTCAGTCTTTCCAAGTTCTCGATGGTTCGTATTCGGTTGTCGCCAAGTTCCAACATGGCAAGCTTCGGCATACCATACAACCCGCTAATCGTCTTGATCTTGTTACTGATTAAGTACAACTCTTCCAAATTTTCGAGATTCGCGCATGGGAAAGCGCTGATATCTCGGAGCTGATTGAAACTGAGGTCAAGCTTTTGCAGCTTCTTATTTGTTGCGAAGGTTTTCGGGGGAATTTCCGTGATTTGGTTCATATACAGGTCTAGTTCAGTTAGGTTTGTTAGATTCTCTAGACCTTCAACCTTTTGGATAGCATTTTGTCGAAGGACCAGCTCGCGGAGATTCACACAGCGTTCCAGATTTTCGATGACAGGTATTCGATTATTCGTTAGGTAAAGGTTTGTAAGAGTTGGAGTCAGTTCGTAGCCATTACCAATGAAGTGGAGCGGTCGGTTTGTTCGATCAATCCATTCTTCATATGAACCATCAGCGGCCTTAATCGCAGGAGACGAATTCCGAGCGTCGGTGCCAATGTAGAGAGGCTGCCCTGTGGTTGACTCTTTTATGCTCTTCGAATCGCCTACATCCTCAGTAGAAACCTCAGGCTTTTCCGTAGGAAGAAGTTCGGATTTACTTGGGGCGGAAGAGCCGACAATCGCATCGTTACTGCTTTTGTTTTTGTCTCGTAGATCTTGTCCAAGACTGCTCTCTTCAGCCACTTCCTTGACAGATTGTCCCTTTCCTATCGGAATCTCCCTTTGATTACTGATGTTGATTTCCTGCTTCTGCATTTTCCTTGGAGGAGTGTCCATTTCTCGAATGAAGTTGCTCAACGTGGTAAGATACAAGGGTACCGACGGTTCAACTTATGTATACCCTTCGTACCCAGCACCAGCTTCGAAGGTGCCTTTTTGGTGCTGTAATGTGCTGGTGAAGGCCAACGTGTACACACTGCTCCATACGCTTCGCATTAAAGACAATTTTGCACCCTTCGTACATGGCTGGACGGCACGATGACCGTCGTCCATTGATCCAGCATTGATCAAAGGATTGTCTTCTGCCGCACTCGATTTACCACGAACAGCTCTCTTTTTTCCGGTTTCTGTTCCATGTACCTTCGTAGTTTAGCTTCTCGACCCTTTCTGAACCTGGGAACAGAACCGATATTGATTCTCAACTTCGACAGCAGCAGATATCTCATATCCCACTAGTACATATCAGAATGGGTGGCAAGCGGGCAGAGAAATCGCCAAGAAAGTTTGGTACCCCCACCTCTACCACTCCATCTGAAAAGAAGCCGAAGGTGAAAACACCACAATCCGTTAATGTTAGGACTCCCTTGAAAACGCCCAAAACGAGTACCAAAAAGAAGGCATCTGCATTTGCAAGTAAGAAGTCTGCATCCCGAAGACGAAATCCTGAACACAGGCGAGATACACCTACAAATCTGGACTCAAGCAAGCGTCAGAGACATTCAGAAGGCGATGCAGACGCAGGCGATAAAGAGGACAGCGTTGACGAGATACTTCAACAGGTTAAGGACCTTATGCGAAGTGGGAAAATGGCAGAAGATAAGATGGGGAGGAATCTTATGGACGCGCTCAAGAAAGCAGACGAGACATTTAACACCTCCACTGGCCACGATTCTTCTAGCATCGACGAGAATCCCCCACAGAAAAGCACTGCGAAGACGCTACCTGCATCTAGCCGGAAGAAGCGGAGACGGTCAAAGGCAAACACACCAGCTAAAAATGATCTCGATTCGGATCCTGCTGTCAACGAGATAAGTAAAAGCGGCTCACAAGAGCCATCTGGAAAAGTGAAGACGCTAAAGTTTGAGGACAACACGAAGCCATCAACCACAACTCCGAAAGGGCTCCAGTCTCGCGCCATTTTGTCGACTCCTGCGTCAAAAAAGAAAGGTAAGCCTTCCGCGCTATCCAAAATGCCCATGCCGAGGAAAGGAACACCGCTGAGTGCAAAGAAAGCCAAAACCAAAATGATAATTGATTCCAGTGATGCTAGTGACGACGAACCTTCCGCTACTCAGCTAAAAGCAGATATTGATGCTCTGAAAAGGGATGATCCAGATTTCTATAAGTTTCTGGAAGAAAATGACGCAGCTCTGTTAGACTTTGGGGACTCCGACGGAGTAGACACTGACGATGAAGAACAATATGGAAACCAAGCCCAGGCCAGGAGACAGTCAGGTAACAGCGCAACAAGAGCAGTTTCGGAAGCCAGAGAAAAGAGGAGTTCATTTCATTCAAAACGCGAGAAAGGACCAGAAGTTGAAGACAATTGCGAGCCCGAAAATGTCAAAGAATCAGAGTTGAACGAGAAGGATAAGGAGGATTCTGATGACGAATCCGAAACGAGTTCGAGCAGTGCTGATGAGGACGTTCTTGAAACAGGTCATAGAGGCCAGGACCAAGTCCTAACTGGTGAGAAGTCGGAGGAGGAATCGAAGACCGCGGAAGATGTTATAGGATACAGCGAAAGCGAAGATGATCACGAAGAGGAACAAGAAGCAGTCACCGCAATCGAAGCAACAGACAGTGATAATGAAGTGACTCCGAAGGCCAACTTAGAGAAAGTCGAAGAGGTGGCAAAAGGTGAAATTTTCGTCGACATGAAGTACATTAGAAGCTTGAGAACTTCCATGAATTCGAATAGATCCTCACTAAAAGTATGTAAGGATTTGTTAAAGATATTACGTTCTGGGAGAGAAGTGATTCCGAAGGCAAAGAATCTACCGGAGCAAAAAGCGACCGGCAAAGAGTCAAGATCGAAACCGAAGCGGAGCCACAGCCAATTTGTGGGTGATGAAGATGATGCAGAACCAGACTATTTTACTGACGATGGTCAGTTTACTGCTGGAAAAGTTACTTTTGCATCAGCATCTTCCTATCAGCAGGCTATGAGTCTATCGATCACCGGTATTCAGGAGATATTCGACAGCGTACTGGAGATGCCCCGCGCAAAGAAGAGCTCAAGTCTCGAAGTTCTCAGAAAGTGGAATCCAACAGAAAAGAACCGCTGGAGTAAGGTTCAGCCGCTTTTTCGTCCCTTTGTGTACCACATGACCCTGATGTGTAATTCTGTTAAGGATCCTAGCACACTTCGCTACCTACTGAAGCGATTGGAAAAGTTGGTTCCTTACACGAAAGGCGTTGAAGGTCTTGCCAAAAAGATCACCCGAATCGCAATTAGGGTATGGTCGTCTGGGACACATGAAGTAAGCAATGCGACTCGACTAAGAGGCTATCTCCTTCTCAATCATCTCGCTCATGGTGAAGGGAATGCTGAAGTTGTTTTACGGAGCTGCTGTAGTGCATTTTCAAAGACTATAGCAGCAGCTTGCAACCCAAAGACTCTCCCTATGATACACTTTTCTGTGATGTGCCTGGTTGAACTGTTTGGAATTGACATGGGTGCGTCATACACAACAGGTTTCTCTCATCTACGGGAGATGTCCATCTCTCTCCGCGCTGTACTCACCGCCAAAGATGGGAAGCAGGAGATTGAGCGACTTCACAACTGGTCGTATATCAATATGCTAAGGCTCTGGGCGAAAATCCTCGGGCGCTATGGGAGCGAAGATGAACTGCGACCATTAATTTATCCTTATGTTCAGATTGCTCTCGGTGTTATGAGAGTCAACCCTTCTCCCCGAACCCATCCGATGCGTTTACACATTGCTTCTTTCCTATCTGACCTTGTCGCTACAACAGGGGTGTTCATTCCGGTCGTGCCGCACTTACTGACCGTATTGCGATGCAGTGAGCTGCGCCGCATGCCGGGAAGAGGGTCCGCGAAGAAACTGGATTGGAGGAGCATCTTGAGGGTTAACGAGGATGTGGTCAAAACGAAGCTGTACCTGACTGGACTAGTTGACCATACTGCTCTCCAAATATCGAAGTACTTCGCAATTGTATCAAAGCATCCAGCCTTTCCTGAAATTGCCCACTTCGCACTGGTGGCGTTGAAGAAGTTTGCAAAGGAATTCCGAGTGGCGGAATGGAGAGCGCTTCTTACGTCTCTTGTTGAGAAGTTGAAAGAAACTTCAGACTTCGTCGCTAGGGCAAGAGCGAAGGCTAATTTTTCTCCACATGGAGCAATTAGTTCTGCGGGAATGCTCGCTCCTGTACCAGGAATAGAAGCAGGTTTCAAGACACCTATACAACGATTCTTTGATGTTGAGAACTCTCGCATAGAGAAAGAAGGAAAGCTCAGGGATGAAAAGAGCCGATCAGAAGTGGAGAGAAATGACGCGGATTCGCAGGATGATTCAGAACATGAAGAAAAGTCTGAGGTAGATGATGAAGAGCCGGTCCGAAAGAAGAGGAGAAAAAACAAATCAAAACAAAGCAAGGCGCCGATGCTGCGACTTCCTGACCCTGGAGAGGATCCAGCGGATGAAGATCAGTTGGCCGAACTCAGTTTGGATTCCGATGATGATCCTGAGGACGATGCATGACGGAGTGTTAGGGGGCTACGGATAACGTTGATTCTATATGCTACTTTGCTAACGATTTATGTCGCGCATTATTGAACTGATGCACTTATAGACAGCGTAGGTTGTGTATCGAGTTACCTCCGGTAAAGAAGCAGACTGAAAGCAAATTAGCGGTTGTTACGGTTCGTGGATCGCTTCGATGCAGATGAGTAAAGAAGCAATTGTAGGAACTTCGAGAGAGGTTTTTATTTCACATCTTAAAAACGCTCTCCGCAACTTAACTTTCTGAGTTAAGGAAGACGTTGTCAATTTCGCTGTCTCCAGGGTCTGTGATAGCCATAGCGCTAGTGCGGAAGTATCGGCCACAAGCGGTTCCTAATGTTCGCAAAGCAAAGATTGAATCAAATCAGTTAGCATCTTGCGGTTGTCCGACTTCGCTGATATTTGTGCGCACAATTCGCGCTCGATGTTATTGTTGTATCGCGCGTGATTTTAAACCTACCTAGATCGATGTTATTCCCTTGGAAATGGTGAACCTGACACTTCGCGAGCATTGCGTAGTACTCCAGCTCAGACTTCTTCAACGGTGAAGCGTTGGAAGCGATGAGGATGAGCTTTGCCTTGCCCGTTCTCAAAGTTCGAATGGTCGATTTGTACCCAAGAGTGTACTTGCCGGACTTGACGACGAGAGCCAGTCTTTGGTTGACATTCTCCGTATTCTTCTTCTTTCCCTTTGCCATTTCTGCTAAAGTTGAGAGGGAGAAGAGCTTGAGTACGTGTGCTTGCGAGAAGGGGGAATGTGAAGTGAAAATGTTCACCGAGCACGATGCAGAGATCCACAAAAAGGAATGAGTTTCGTGCCGGGTGGCGCCGACGGCGTCCTACCTTGGACGATGCCGAAAAGCTAATACGTGTCCAATTTTACACGTAATACAACAGCCAGGTCGAAGAGCATTGCCGGCAATGATGATTTGCGCGATATCACACATCGAGGGGTGTTGCCACATATCGATCTGCTCCATTGGTCGTCTTGTCGGGCGAAGAGGACATCCGGTCAGCAAACGCACGCCTCCGCATTACATTACCGTCAGGTCTCGTCGTTTCAACCTTCCGAAAGACGTCGCGACTAAGTTCTAGCGCTCAGCGCGGCGGCCTCTATTGAGTACCGAAACTCCCGAGTGAGGCAATCCTGCACTACCTCTGAGGCTTTGCCACAGGAGCACAGGTCTGGTAGCACGACTTCGAAGCGCTGCCGCAGGTTGAATTCGAAAGCCCCCCTTCTTTGCGCCATGTTCGCCCGTGCACATCAGGCGTGGCGTCAACACCCGTGGTTGCGCCAAAGCGAGAACATCAAAGCTATGTTTCCCGGATTTGGAACTGCAGTCGCTATCTTTGGAACCTACACATTCCTCGAGGCTTTCTACGAAAAGGCGTTCGCGAAAAAACCTGCTCATGCACCTGCACACTCCGAGGCCAAGGCCGCTGGATCACACTGAAAACAACACATCCTTCACACGTGAGTCAACAATTTGAATGGAAAGGGAAACATCACAGTACTGTTGTTGCAACCCTTTCAATTGCGAGCTGTACTTTGAATTATGACATCTGAAGTAAAGAGATATATGATTACGAGAGCTCAGGACAACGATGTATTAGGGATTTGGACTTCTAAGTTCGAAGTTCGGATACGTTGCAGAGCGCTAACGGTGGCAATCCCTAATATATCGTTGTCCTATGTCGGATTCCGAACTACGAGATAAGAGGTACGAGGGTTATCCTTCTAACTGTGCTAGATTGTTAGTGACTGTGCACGATCTGCTCAAGGTCAAGCAGCCTTCTTTTTTTGGTTTTACGAATTGTTAAAGAGGGAAGATTCGGGAAGAGTTGTCGACTAGAATAGATACAAAGGTAACTGTCACAACAAGCCGTACAGTGGGTGAGCACGAACAAAAAAAAAAAAGACTCGGCCTACAGATAACGATGTACGGCACTATGTTGACACTCTTGACGTCGACGTTAGTATTGGGGATGGTTCGGTTTCCATAGTAGTCATACGACTTCCAGCCAGCTGCGTGGAAGACGGTGACATTGGACTTTCGCTGCGAAAGTCTTCACCAGTTAGCGAAGCGGAGCCCAGCTGAGCAGTGAGCTCAGACGGAAGCCTACCGTGCTGAACTTCAGGAGCAACTAGATGAGCGCCGACAACCAGCTCATCTTTTTCTCTGTTGTACAACCCTGCTGTAGGCGAGTGTAATCGATTGCGACGTATGTGTCTTCGAAAACCCATGGCTTGACCACTAGTTTTGAAACGCCGCCCGACACACATTTTTCTCTCCATGCCATACTCCTCCGAACACGATGCCACGAACAGCGCAAAATCGACTCGTGCATCAATAGATTCTGGCGGCCCGAACTTGCGCACACTCACTTCTGACTCACAGCACAAGTAAAGAGAAATATAGTCAGTCTCATCTAGTGAGAGCACATTTGAGCGAGTGGGCGACACCGGTGAAGTGGGGTCTTGAGCATGCACAGGCTCGTTTGTGTGGCCTTCAAATGGCCCGCCACTATCACGCTTTGAGCGTCTTCGCTGTGAACGCATTTGCGGCGATTGCGAGTCTCGTGCACCACGCGCAGGGTTGCTTGAAAAGGGATCAACCCATAGTGACCACTTATGATCGAGGAAACTCCTTGACTCCGAAACAAAGCGTTTTCGACTCAACGACCACTTTGGAATGACGACGGTGAACAGCAGAGAAGTGGGTGATCTGGGACGAAAGCGAACGCTCTTGTACCACCGCAGCGGGAATGTGCCTTGAAATAACACGGTACGATCCTCTTTTCGGTTGTAATCGAGCTCGGAGGATGCGGAAGTGGGGCCTGAACGAGGGTGCGATTGCGACAACTCGGGGGATGGGAAAAGCTGGTAGTCATTTGATCCTAGCGGCTTGAATGACAGACTTCGCGTGTAGCGTGAGGAAGGACCGGGACCCTTTGCCGCTTTCCAGTGCTCGAGAATGGCATGAACCCTAGGTTTATGTATGAGACGCACCTCAGTGCGGCGGATCAAAGCCTCGAGCAGGAGTTGATAAAATTCATTATGTCCTCCAAAATAAGCGCTGCGGCATACACGCAGAAGCACAATATCGTCAATGGTTGGCAGACGGACCAGACGTAGGAGGTGAAGCGCCTGTTCTGCGCGCGCTTGTATGTCATGCGCTAGCCATCGCTCAAGGGCCTGGAATACGTCGTCTTCTCCAGTGACAATAAGGTCGTGGATGCGTAGGATGCGGGCCAGCAATTGAGAGGTGATGTGCACAAACTGGGGTTGCTTGGAAACCAGGACGAACTGATGTTTGACGAGGGAGCGGCATTTGAGCTGTACCGGCACCAAGCTATACCTCTCAGCCATGGCCCAATGATAGAACACATTTGTATAACTGATAGTGTCGATGATACGTTGTTGCACAGCTTTGGACGGCAGGTTCATGGCATAGGATATACAGGTGGTTAGCGTGGTCCAGAGCGCGTGCAGAGGCAGCTGATTGATGGCTTCATCACTGCCATAAACGTATTGCAACGCAGCATCAAGCGCATCCACATCGGCGTGCGCGAGCGTGAGAACGTTGTTGGAAGGATCGGCGGCCAACGAGGCGCGGAATATAGGAGAGGCGGCGGCCAACACGAAGCGATGAGCACGAATGGTGCGACCGGGTGACTTGGCGGGAATGAGAGTGACATCGCGCATATCACGCATGGGCGGCTCTAACAAACGACGAAGCGTATTGGCATTGGCCGAACGCAACGTACTGGACGGCGGCGACGACATGAGGAGAAGGAGCGAAGGTGCACTGGTGAGGGAGCGAACGACGACGACGGGGCATGGTCAAACGGAGCGACGACAGAGCGGGTCTCGACTTTGCGACGCGGGGCGCGAGGGGTGCGCAGCGCGCGGACAATAAGCGCGGATGTGGGAGGGGGGGGAGCTACGAGCAGCGCGTGGCGCGCGTAAGGGG
>JASCIV010000394.1:0-21355 GCA_030374735.1 Gracilaria caudata
AGGGGGAGCGGGGGGGGCGGGGAAGTTGATGGCGATGACGGCGTAAGCGAAGCGGCAACGGCGTGCGCTGCGCGTGCTGCTGGCAGCGCCGCGTGTGCCGCGCCTGCGTTGCCAGCCGCGCGCTTTGTTGTGTTGCGTTTTTTTTGGCGTCTTGGGCGCTTGCGCGCGCGCTGCACGCCTGCGTGCGACGCGTGTCGCGCGCTCATTGGTAACACCCTTTTGGGCTGCGTTTCAAATTTTTCAACGAGCGCGGGTAACCGTTTTGTTGCTTGTGCTGTGTGTTGTTGGAACGCAACCGTTGCGTGCACAGCGCGCACAGCTGTGCAGCGCGCACAGCTGTACAAGTGTACAGCATGCACAGTGGTACACATCTCACAGCCGTACACCTTACACAGCGCGCGGCGCGATTGGCCTCCACCAACTAAACTGTGTGCGTCGACGAGCTGCTCATCACGCGCACATGGAATGCGACTTGTTGCGCATCGTGCCGTGCCTCCGTCTATAAACTCTGCTGCTTGCGCGCGCCGATCGCGCGCGCTTGTCCGCCTCGTCACCGACCGCGTACAAAACCCGAGATGGAGCGTCTTCAGAGAATGCTCACGCAGAGCCAGGGCGGCATGGCCGCCGACGCGCCCGTGTGGGATACCGCCGAGACCGTGTACATCTCCTCGCTGGCGCTGCTCAAGATGCTCAAGCACGGCCGCGCGGGCGTGCCCATGGAGGTCATGGGGCTCATGCTGGGCGACTTTGTGGACGACTACACCGTCAAGGTACTGGACGTGTTCGCCATGCCGCAGAGCGGAACCGGCGTGTCGGTGGAGGCGGTGGACCCCGTGTTTCAGACCAAGATGCTGGACATGCTCAAGCAGACCGGCCGTCCGGAGGTGGTTGTGGGCTGGTATCACTCGCATCCCAGCTTTGGTTGCTGGCTGTCGGGCGTTGATATCAACACGCAACAGAGTTTTGAACAGCTCAACCCGCGCGCCATCGCCGTTGTGATTGATCCGATCCAGTCGGTGAAGGGCAAGGTTGTCATCGATGCGTTCCGTCTCATCATTCCGCAGATGCACATGTTGGGACAAGAGCCGCGTCAAACCACTTCTAATGTGGGTCATCTCAACAAACCTTCCATCCAAGCGCTCATTCACGGCCTCAATCGTCAGTACTACTCCATTGCCATTGCGTACAAGAAGAACGAGCTGGAGCAGGAAATGCTGCTCAATCTGCACAAGAAGAAGTGGATGGACAGTCTTTCGGTCGCCGATTTTGAGGAACACTCGCACGGCAACGAACAGACCGTCGCGGCCATGCTCGAGTTGGCAAAGGCGTATGACAAGGCCGTTCAGGAGGAACAGAAGCTCACACCGGAGCAGCTCGTCATTGCGAGGGTTGGAAAGCGTGATGCCAAGAAACATCTTGCCGCCGATGTCGCTCAACTCATGGCCGAGAACATTAACCAATGTCTGGGAACTATGCTGGACACAGTCATATTTCGCCAAGAAGTTGCTACCACAGATTAACTTGCTGTACATTACAATTTTCACGCCATGTAAAGCCCTTTATCCTTCTATATGCTACTCTCGGCCTGTGCCTTGCCTTCTTGTGTACAATACGGTGCCCTCACATTCCCATTTGTCCCAACTGCGCGCCACTGCGACGCTGACTCTAGTTCGGGTAGAACGCTAGCCGCGCACGCGCTCAATCACATTGCGCAACGACGTCAACACCCACACGGTCTGTGTTTGAAGTGAACCCCACTTCCCATCGGCATAGAGGAGTTGCAAAACGATCAACGCCTTGTTGGCACAACCCTGGAACCACAATTCCCTCTGAGATGATTGTCACGGAGGAGGGCAACGCCGTCGTTCGCCGTAAAATGCAAATGCAAAAAGTGCCCATTTCAGCATTGCTGAGACCGCCCCAGGTCCGTCCAACTTTTTCGTCTTCCACGCTGCTCCTCACAGATCCCGTCGTTGCCTCAGCTCACCTCCCCACTCTACTGCGCATATTTCTTGTGGAACGAGGGTCCGCAATCTTTCAACTCTTCGTCCCCCAAAGGCGGAAAACAGCGTTCCCCTTCGCCGCATATTTTTGTTTCATGTGACTGCGTCACCGTCTTTGATCCTTTTCTCGTGTCGGTACTAGCAGCTCTCCAAAAGAAGTCGCGCCGTCTTGAAAGAAAGCGATGCGCCGTTCTGCGCAGAACGATCCGGCCACTACGAAGCCGCTGTTCTCTGTCGATGACGATGAGGAAGAATCCCTTCCACACCACGCACCTCCACCACCTCCCCCTTCGCGCAAGTCCTTCTTCCGAAATGCCTCTAACAGCTCACCACATCCGAGCCTCTTCCTCATCCGCTTGAACCGCGCGCTCTTCTACTTCTTTCCTCGCATTCTCGCAGCTGTTGTAATTCTTCTTGTGACGGTGACTCTTCTGCCGGGTGGATGGCGAGTAGCACTATGTGCGGCAAATCTGTTACCCGCCCCAGCGTTGCGCCCTGGGGAAAACATCACGCTTATAGCACATCGCGGCTGTGAGTTTCCATACCCGGAAAATTCCATACACGCCTTACGCTTGGGAGCGGAGAAACTGGGATACGTGGAGCTCGATATCACGCTTTCTTCGGATGGAAAGGTTGTGGTTATGCATGATCAAACCTTGGAGCGAACAACGAACGGCACTGGCATCATCTGCACCAAGTCCCTCGATTACATCAAGCAACTGGAACTCGACATGCCCACACGCGATCCACGCGGTCGAATAGCACAGGGAAAGTTTTGCACGGTTCCCTCTCCCAGGGGAGGTTCAATTCCTTGCACGTACCGCGTTCCAACTTTGGAGGAGGTATTCGATGAGCTCCCCGATGGCACGCGGTTTATGCTCGATATCAAGGATTGTTTTGCGGATGGTCTTCCCGTGGACAGTCCAAAGTGTACCAACTGTACGGTCTTGATGAAAGCAACACGGGACCTCATGCAACGATTTGCGGTACTACCAGAGCACGTTGTGTTCACTTCTCCTCAGACTGGCAGCTTGCGAGTATTCCAAGAAGGCATACCGAGAAGCACATTTGCTATAAGTATGGACCAAAAGTACTCACACTTTAAGAGATCAACATTCAGACAACTGATAACGGGCGGCAAATACGAGTATGCTGCAATGTATTACGGTTTGATTGCTGTTCGTCCTGACTTTGTACAGATAATGCGAGCGGAGAAGGTCAAAGGGTTTGGTAAACCCGGAGATGTTTATGCTTGGACAATACGAAAGGATCTCGACTATCGACTAGCTAGATGTGCAGGGGTAAGCAAGATGATTGTTGCCGAGCCGCACCGCATGAAGAAGAGCTTCACGTCCGGCAGTATCGCTGAATGGCTCGCTGAAAATGTGTAGCAGTAATAGACACCCAAGTGAACGCCCCCGCCCCAAAAGCCCCTTACTTCCGGTATCAAGCGCATCATTGTAAAGCAGAATAGTAACTACGCATCACAACCTCCTCCCTAGAGTGCTACTGCACTCATTTGCCCAGGAGATCTATCAACGCAACTTTTAACACCCGGTTGTCCGCCTAGCTCGCGTAAGCGGAGAGGGTCGGTCACACGAAGCACGGTCGTTGCGCTAGGTCTGTCTCACTCGCGTCCGGGAACTTTGAAGTTCGAGAAAGTTGCAATTCAAAGCACCTGGAGAGCTTCGAAGCATACCCTTTTTTGTCGTAGATGTACGCGTAGCCCAAAGACACATGCCCAATGTCTCTGGGCCCATCTGGAGCTTCTTCTTCTGAATGCGAGGGACATCTTGATGAAGATGAGCATTGCATCGTTCCGCTTCTACTTAGCGAACTAAAACTTACTTCCACGGCATGCTCAACCCTCTTAGTGACAAATGTTCCACCCCAGCCAGTCTTCTCCATTACAGATGGAAAATCCACTGCTGTCCTCGTTTCTTCAAACATCAGTGCCCATCGCTTGCACCCACAAGGAATACGCCTTCAGGGGCTTATCTTTCTGCGACAAAGCTCAGTCTGCACTTCGATGGATTCGCAGTGCATTTGTACGGGTTGGCAAGGTAAAGCCACAACACCCTGAGACCCTTGTGTCCCAGTGCCTTCAAACTTGCTGAAAACTCGCTTAATGTGGGCCTTTATTAGCAGAGCTTCCCTTTGGTACGTCAACATGACCCAAAGACGAACTGTACATCCGTCTCTAGTTAACTAGGCCGTCCGTGACCTGCACTCTGAACATGGAAGCATTAAACAGCGGGTAGCTTCGCAAATTTCATTCGAGAAGGGGTTGTCTCGCCAAATCTCTTACGTTTGTCCTCCAGATAAGCTGAAAAGTTTCCTTCGAAAAATGTCACCTGACCTGGAACAAGGTCTCCTTCGAATGCAAGAATATGAGTCGCCACTCTGTTCAAAAACGCGATATCATGTGATACAATAACCGCACATCCAACAAAAGACAGCAAAGCTTCTTCCAGGCTCCGGATCAAAAACGCATCGGCGTCATTTGTTAGCTCATCTGGGATCGATAAGATTTTCAAGTACATAACAAAGTATAGTATTAGAATCAGTCCGTTTTGTTCGAATATGCTCGGGTTCGGTGTTTCGAATTGGGACCATACTTACCTCCAAGCAGCACATTGCCGCCGCCTTTCACAACTTGGGCTAGAGCTAGCCGGTTAAGTTCACCACCACTGAGGGCATCAACGGGCTTTTGTTGGTCACCTCCTTTGAAGTTGAACCACGAAAGATATGCTCTTGATCTCACAGATCTACTTCCCAACTGCAGTTCATCATTGCCTTCAGACACCGTCTCGAAGACCGACTTTTGTCTGTCGACTGAGGCTCGACTCTGATCTGCATACATTGGCTTTGAAACGCACAAACGTTGTCAGAGTATCATTAGGGGTACCGATACGTGTAATATCAAAAGTTAGTGCGCTGATGCTTCCTTTCTGTAGTGAGTTCACACATGATGACAGATTAAGCATGGACTTACGACTACAGAATCTCCGACTTTGAACACTCCAGCATCAGGACTCTCCTCCCCCATGATCATTCGCAATACTACGCATTGAGATGTCAGTAACATTGTCGGTATGACCTTCACCAAAGCAAGGCAAGGTTTCATTTGGGAACTTCAACGTACGTGTGGTCTGTGTTTCCATCGTCGGCAAGAAAAAAGAAATTGAATGGGCAACATCGTCAGTAACTTGAGTTCTTCCTTCAATAGGCTACAGTGTGCCAGTGCCTAGATGTGGCCAACCTTACCTTTCCAGCTCCATTCGGTCCTATGACACCAACAATCCCACCTCGCGGTAAGCTGAACGACATGTTTTCGAAGAGAACATTCTCACCAAAGCCCTTTCGAACACCTTCGGCTTCTACTACAATGTCTCCCAGCTTAGGACCCGGTGGGATGTACATGCGATCGAGCACTGACTGCCTGCTTGCTTTGGCGTCTTCTTCGAGTAGACTTTCGTATCGAGAGATTCTGGCCTTAGATTTGGCTTGTTGCCCCTTTGGACTTGATCGAATCCATTCGAGCTCGTGCCGAATAAGTTTCTGCCGACTAGACGCCACCTTTTCTTCTTGTTCCATTCTCTTCGCCTTCTTCTCGAGATACGTGGAATAGTTCCCTTCATATGGGAATGCTTGACCGTTATCGATCTCCAAAATCCAATCTGTGAGAGCCTCAAGGAAAAAGCGATCGTGGGTCACGCAAATCACGGTGCCCTTGTACGTTTCTAAGAATCTCTCAAGCCAAAGAACAGATAGAGCATCCAGGTGATTAGTAGGTTCATCAAGAATCAACAGATCCGGTCTCGTAAGCAAAAGCGCACACAACGCAACTCGACGCTTTTCCCCTCCGCTTAGGGTTTCCACACGAGCATCACCGGGAGGGCATCTCAATGCCTCGCGCGCTCTGTCAATATTGCGATCAAGCTCCCACGCATTCGAGGCTTCAATCTTGTTTTGCAAGGATTCCCATTCCTTGGTGATCTTCTCGCGTGCGGCATCTTCTAAACCTTCCTCGCCTATCATGCTTCCAAGCTCTGCATATCGGTCTAACCAAGAGCGTGATTCACTCACAGCCTTTGCAATGTTCCCTTCCACAGTCTCCTCTTCAAGAACGGGTTCCTGGGCTAGGTAGCCAATCTTGATGCCTCTTTGCGGTGCGGCTATTCCGTCGTATTCAGAATCGAGTCCGGCGATGATTTTGAGCAGAGAGCTCTTCCCAGAGCCATTGCTACCGACCACTCCTATCTTGACACCAGGAAAGTATGCCAAATTGACGTTCTTGAGAATCTGTTTTCCGTTGTCGAGTGTTTTGCTCACTCCAGCCATTTGGTAAATGTATTCTCGGCGATTGGTATCGATTGTATTAGCCTTTGCTCTGGGTGGCGTGCCATTCTGAGCCGTGGCAGTGCCTGCGGAACGGCCCTTCTTCTTACCACCTTTCTTCTTGTTCTTGGCCAGGTTCTTAGCGTTCAGACCCATCACTGGCGTCATGCCTGGCCTGCCTCGAACTGCCGTTTGACTGGTGCTTTCGTGGCCGTTGATACGACTAGAGCATTTGGATAGAGGGAAATGAGCTCGTGACTTGATGAGCGGACAGGACGGAAGAAACGCCATTTGGCTCGCAAACGACGGATGAGAATCTGCCATTCTTGTAGTGCCTCTTTGATACTGGTACTCAAGAGGCCAAAGTCACCAGAGGAATGCGGTTCCAGGCGTCTGGTGCAGGCAAAAAGCTGTGCCCGCGAGTGAGATATGGTCTATCTAGAGCAGGTTGCTGGTGTTGTCCTGAGATCACCGGTTGACAAGATCTGCCGAGACCAAATAGAAGAATATAGAAATAAATGCATTGCAATACGAAATCAAATCACGGGCCTGATCTGAGTTGATCCAATCATGAAATGCTAAATTACAGCTTTGGCGCTGATTTTTTGCTTACACAACGTTGAACGCTGACATGGGGCGAGCATCGCTGCCGCTCCCATCTGATTGGTCGGGTGTCGGAAAAGCAACCTGGAGCAAGTCGTTGGTCGCCAATCACGACGCGCCAGCACACCTCACGCGGACGTCACAGCTTGGAGTTGAACGATCTGCAGTCTTGAGCTCGACACTGAGCCCTGCCCAGTTGTCCGCCCGCCCTTCACCGTCAAACTATTGAGCCAGACGAAGCGGTTTGCTCGAACTCAAACGTGCTCAGAACGCGTTGAAAGAGTGGCTGTGGGGCAACTTTCTCACGGACAACTTCCTGGAAGAAGTGCGACAACAGTTTTCCGGTCCCACTCGACGAAACCAAGACAACATGCCACTTTTCGACATCCACTGCCATGTGATCGATCAGCGCGTCCCCATGGCCTCTCCAAAGCTATGTCCCGAATTTCATTCAAACAATCAACTCACTCATACACCACGCGATTCCGTTTGGCGCTAACGACAAAGCAGGCCCAAATCCGTTCATTTTCCTTGAAGATAAGCAGCTCCTGCTTTCTGTGAAGATCAGTTTTTCTGTTGCACTATTTCACTACCATTCGATTCTCAGACTTCTCGAGATAACAAACGTGATACTCTTTTGCGTAACTAACTCTTAGCCCTTTCAAACGTTTTGATGAGCTCCAATTCTACTCCTTCAGCATGTAGTAGAGATCCAACAAACTATTTTGTCCGCGGTCGTAGAGCGTGGCTTTCGATATCGTCGGTAAATCGAGTTCTGTCCATCGCTCTGCGTGCCACAGCGAATGCCGTACAACCGTAACAATGCTTCGTATGCCTTCTTGCTCGCAGGTCTCCAGCTCATGCACCCGGCCTTAGCAGCCATATCAAAGTTGTACATCACCGGTGCTTCACTGGATCGTCTCACACGCGTAGTTTTCTTTCTGTAATCTTTATTGTGTTCCATCTGGTGGATATCGCCCTCCTCTAAGCGCCTCAGAATCCGTTACGGTTTCGAAAGTAACCCTACCAACTCCTCATAACAGCCTGCGTGTAACAGAAGTAAGCGACATGAACTATCACGAAGAAATCTATCATCTTGAGTATTTCACCTTATTGCGAACTCAAAAAGGTATTCACATGTTTCCCCCATCGTTTGCGATTCTCCGATATCTTCTTTTGCCTTTTCCAGCCCGAATCGTAGGAGAAATAGCAGCTTTCCTTGCTTGAATAATGCATGCTTCCTTCGCTTCAATGGCTTTGCTGGATGTTCCGTGTAATCATCGCTGCGAGTATCTGCAACGTAGCTACGTACCAGAGTTTGGAAGAACCTTTTTGTTTGTTTCCTCTACGACAATTCTCGAATGAATAATTCGAAGAGTTCCCAGAAGATAATGATGCACTCCACGCAATTTTTGCTTTGTATCTGTCGAAGCTGGGAGACTTCCGCAACACGACAGGTCCCGTCGTACCTCCCCTTCCCCCCAAAGGAAACATCGAACAACGCATAATATGCTATGGTTAATGCGAGATACTATATTCTACCTTTACACATTCGTTATCACTTAAGCCTTGCTTCATAAACAATGAGGGCTGCCAAAAGAGAAACATATTGCAGTTTCATTTTCCGCCTGCTCGAATATCAGAGGTATTCTGCAGCGTCATATTCATCTCTTGAATGCCCAACTGGAACGAAATCACTTAACTCACAAAAAATGTTTTTTTATCAAAGAAAGAAGAACACATATCAAGTTCTCTCAAACTGCTGCGGAACCCACGGCATTGCTTGGTCTAGAGCAACACCCATCGCCAGGGCGAGCTGTCGCACACGCGAATTGTGAGTGCGACGCACTCTTTTTTGCCATCCCTTTACAGGAAACAGCAGCCCACGACGGATCAGAGTCTTGATCCTGCCGTGTTTTTCATTAGGGGTGTCTTGCACTCTACCAACACGAGCAAACACCTCCCCAATGCAGCGCCTTGTGCGCAAATGTCTGAACATGGCAACACAAAGGCCGTCCACCCGCGCCTCATCGACCATCACTCCGGGAGTTCCCGGAGCAGAATGGGAATCACTGGCGACTCCTCCTTTATCAGGCTCACATTCAGAGCTCTGTTCATGTTCTTCACCGTTAGCGTTGGGAGCGGTTTCAAGCCCATGATCTCCAGGTACATGAGGAGTAGCGATTGCATCTGGACAGCCGGTACCCTCTCCAGCAGTAGACGTGTTCAGACAGTTCGATAAGGCGGAGACACTGGTCGCAGAAGATAAGTTCACAAGGGCTAAGTCTTGTGCGAACCCATTCTGTGTCTGCATTTCGACCTCCTGACCGCAACTTTGCACATGTTCGGCAATCTCGTCTCTTTCTATGCCTTCCACGACAGTCGACCCATCTTGTTGTTCATTGTTCTCTTCGTCTTCGTCCTTTTCAACAGAATTTGACGGGAAAAGCACTCGGAGTCCCACGAGAATGCCTGCGAGAGGTAGCGCTATTCGTAACACTTTTGCCCACATATTGCTTCGCTCTGGAATCTTGTTGAGGTTGATGAAGGTTGAAAGAGGTTGATATAGAAGTATAGGTCTTTTGCTTGTTTGCGTTAACTCTTCCGATCATGTCGTCGCAAACTGGGCCTTTATATACGCAGAAGAATGCCCTCTCCCACTCTTGTTATCATTATATCTCGTAATACCCTCTCCTAAAAATGATTGCACTCAACCCTTGTACGTTTCGCAAGTGCAAATATTGAATGTAGAGTCCCTCTCCAACTTTTGCCCAACTGTCAGCTGTAGTGCTCAATGAAATATTGAGCATATGCGTATTGAGTACATAATACACATATACATGGCTTTCCTCTCCACAAGTAAGCCATTGTTTCATTTTGAGCGACAGATTTCAACTTCCCGTGGCGCTTCTCTTCTAGAAGACAAGTCGCAATAGTTGGAGGATGCATTTGGTTTCTCTTTCACTTTGTCTCATATTAGCAGCCGTCGTGCAGAGGGGTTTTGACGTAATCTTATTTTCTAGGAAGGATTTGTTACTGTCAGTAACTTACTGACACTGCGTACTGCACTGAGTGACCGTACAACTGTAGCTTCGTAACAAAGCTACGGTTGTACGGTCACTCGGTGACGTAGGTGTTTTTGCTCACAGTTTTCCAGCTTTTGCGCGCAGCATTAGTAACCATATCCAAATGGTACTGCACCTGTGCTTCACCGGATTCTTTCACACGCATGCTTTCTTTTCCCTAATGTCTTGTTCCACATCGTAGATTCCATCCAATGCTAAGCGCCCTACAATCCGTTACGGTCTCGAGAATATCAACTACCAACTTCTCATAACAGTTCGCGTGTGGTAACAAGAGACAGAAGCTATCATGAACAAATCCATCGTCTTTAGTATCTCACCACGCTTCGAACACGACACGTTACTCACATGTTTCCTCCATCATTTCCGACTCTCCGTTATCTTCCCTTGATTTGTCTCGTCCCAATCTCTTAGGAGCCATCCCAGCTTTCCTCGCTTGAGCAATGCCTGCTTCCTTCGCTTCGATGGCTATACCGGCTGTTCCGTGTAATTACCGCTGTGAGGAACTGCAACATAGTTGCGTACCAGAGTTTTGAAGAACCAATGTGTTTATTTTCTGTGCGACAATTCCCGAATTGAAATACAAGGGGTAACCATAATTGTGCACTCCATGCAAATTTCCTTAGAATCTGTCGAATCTGCGGGACCGCCGCAACACGACAGTATCTTGCCATCCTGTAACGATGTAAAGCTTATTATCAGTCGCTGAGCTGGATATTGTGTCAGGTTGGTTAGTACAGAACGCAGTATGGTTTACTCTACTGCATAAGTTTGGGTTCAAATATCTGTTCTGAGCGTCTTCTCAACACCAAAAAGAAGACTCCAGAGCAGCAAGGAGCCAAGAGGCAAAGCATCTCAGCTGCTTGAGCGCGTCAATCTCGTAGCTCATTTGCTACCAGCAACCCTTAATTTTTGCCATAAATTTGCTCCCGGCCGCATTGGTAGTAGAGTAGTGGGCGGCGTGGGTGGGTACAAAAATCTTTAAGGCAAAGAAGATTGATATCTATAACTTGAACGTGATGCAGACGAACGTTCACAATCATGGAGACTGATAGTGGTAGCGCACAGGATGAGACGATTAAATCATGTAGAAAGACTGAACTGGAGACTGACAGTCTGCGTAGTGTACGTGTTGCATATTTGTCCACATGTTCCAGATAGAGGACAACAGGCAAGGATTGGAGAGAGGGTACGGTGATCAGATCATCGTCATGGACACAAGTAGTGCACGTGTGCTTCGTGTACGCGTAGAACATTTGTCCACTGAAGTACAGATCAAAGTCACGCAACACTTGCACATTCCAGTTCCACATGTCATCATCTGTCACAGTTCCAAATGTCAGCGGCAGCCACAACGTGCTTGCGTCACAATGCGCAATGCATGATAAAAAATCTTTCGTTCCTTGAAAAGCCAGAATTATTTTCAGTTACGAGGACAATAGTGTTGAGAGAGCTCACTGACTTAATTGGAACTGTTCAATTCGAATGACAATAAAGCTGAGTCACGCTCCGTGTTTAATTAGAAAGAATTAGAGTAAGAGTGCTTCTCACAGGAGGTCAGCTTCGGTACAAAGCTTTATCGTGAATATTTGCAATCAGTAGGAGGTGAAAGGGAAAGAAATCATCTGACACTCAATTTCTTGGAACCGTATCGTGCTATTTAACCGTGAGCTGGCACACATACCCACACAACAGACATATCAAACAACGTGTACTCTACCTTCACATATTCCCTCTCAAATAAGTTTTTCTCGATAATCGATGAGTGCCGTAAAAGAAAAGAACCTGTTGTAGCTTCATTTTCCGCCTACTCGCAAATCAGAGGTATTCTTCAGATCGCCTTCTTCTTCTTTCTTATGGTAGCTTTGTCCTAATTCAAAACACAACTGAGCAGCACCTACAGGTACTTTTCTTTCCTTGAAAAGGCCAGAATTTGACGTGGCGCTTCCAGATTCACATCATCTGTTGAATTGGCAACTGGAAGAAAATCACTTTGCTCGCAAGAATTGTTGTTTATCAGACAAGAAAAAACGCGTATCATATTCATTCTAACTGTTGTGGAATTCACGGCATGGCTTGATCCAAAGGAACACCCAATGTACGGGCGAGCTGTCGCACAAGAGAATTGTGAGCGCGACGCCCTCTTTTTTTGCCATCTTTTCACTGGAAACAGTAGCCCATGAGTGACTAGAGCCTTGATTCGACCGTGCTTTTCATCCGGGATTTCATTTCCTGCTCTAGCAAATACGATCCCAATACATCTCCTTCTGCGTAAATGTCCGAACATTTCGACGCAGAGGGCGTCTACATGCGCCTTATCAACCATCACTCCGGGATTACTGGGAACGAGATGGGACTCATCGGCGACTTGTTGCCCAAGCTCAATATCTGAGCGCGTTGTAGACGCTTGCTCGTTTTCGGCAGCAGTAGCTTCAGTTTCATTAAATTCACATCTAGCAGTCACTACAGAATAGCATATTCCATCCGTAGGTTCATCGAGATCTTCAGAACAACGAATTTCACAATCTGGAGAGTTCCCATGACGACAATTGGACAGACCTGAATAATCTGGCTGTTCGTCCACACATCCTTCCTCGGTCGAGGTTTTGGATAAGCTAACGAATGTGCGGTCACGATGTGATGAATACGAGGCACCAGATGAACTTGTGGCGGATGACAGGTTGACAACCTTGTGGTCTTGAACAATTTCATCTGATGTCTGGGTGTTTGAGGCCTGACTGCTCATACACACTTCTCCATGGACTTCGTTCCTTTTTTCCTCTTTCACCTGCCTTTCCATCTCTTCTCCTAGATGTTCGTCTTCATCTTCGTCACATTGTAGTTTTGAATTCAACTCACGGAGAATTTTAACTACCACGACGAAGCCTGCAATGGGCGCTACGAATCGTAACAAATTTGGCAGCATGGCGTACGTAGTTTCTCGATGTTCCACCCACAGAAAGTTTCGCGGGTTTCTCTGAGCAGTTGTTTATCACAAAGATGGATCGATGTTGGTAGAATGCTCTTTACACCTTTGGGTTCAAACTCGGTAGATGCACGTTTCCAGAACGATTTAGAGGTGTGCGCAGGTTGAGCGGTGATGAATTGACTCGAGAAATTCTAACACTTGTTATCGAGGTGTTGTTAACATCTTTCCAATCATTGCTTTGGTGAAGAGCCTTTTATACTACGCTGAGAGAGGCCCTCTCCTGCTTATGCGTGTCAATGTCCAGGTAATACAAAGGTGAGGATGGATATAATCTCGTAGTGCACTCTCCTAAATGTGCTTTGCGCTAAACATTTGTACGTGTTGCAAGTGCAAATAGTGCGTGTAAATTCTCTCTCCAACTTTTTGCCCACTGTCATTAATGAGTACATTCTTGCGTATATGTGTTCTTTAATGTTGATTGTACAGTGTGCGACTTGTATCGTCTACATTTCCTGGAAGCTATACCCGTCTAGTTCTAGAGAATTTCCTGATTGTAAGCACATCCTCGAACAGTGTCGTCAACGCGGGTTCTCGCTCCCTTCTGAGCCCACGCTGACATGACGAACAGAGTCACGGCGCCGGTTCCTCGTCATTGTAGGAAAGCCACTCTTTCTTTCCAAAGTCACCTGTTAGAAAGCTACTTCCACTTATAGTTCTTCGGGGCCGCGGACGCCACGGCTACTGCGGTATGGCGTACGCGCGCTAGCTGCAATGTGGCAGCGGCGCACGCCACTTTTGCACTTCTGTGCCTGGGACGCTTCACACCCGCAGCCGTTGCTAAAAGCAACACCTCCGCACCGTTACAAACTGCGCGTTTTGCGCTCCCACACACGCATGCTCTGCCACGAGCAGGCGCATTTGCGACACTCGCAAGCGCGTTTGCTCCTACAACGATCACCGCTTCGCGTGGCGCACTGAGCAATGCAGACGGCCGCTGTGCTGTTTACGCTAGTGCACATGCTGCACGCGCCCATGGCACCGCAGTTCGGCTCGCCGGTACCCTTGTAGCGAAACGCGGCAAGCGGCGCAAGTTTTTTGGACGGTAGCGAGCTGATCTGCGTTGGCAAAGCAGTGTAGTGCTGCGCAGATTGGCGTGTGTTTCTGTCGGCGAACGTGCTTCGCGCCCTAGCGACAGGCGCTATGGCGGCAGTGGGCGGCGGCGCGATGCGGCTGGCGCTAAGCACCGTACAGTTGCTGGCGGTGGTGGTGCTAGGCGCGCTGGTGCGCTTTGTGAGCAGAGTGGATTTGCACAGCTTTCTGACGTGGGCGAGGGCGTAGAGGCCAGCGGTGGCGAGGCGAGAGTGCGCGTTTGCGGAGTGCGTTCGGATGCGCGTGGCGTTGTACTCGCTCGGTGCGGCAGCCGGTGCTGTACGATTTCGGGCTTTTTTCGGTGGGTACCGTGCGTACACTATGAGCGCTTTGTGCATATGTACGCGAGCTACTTCACGCGCTGGGGCTTCCTGGGCTGGTATAATGAGCACGATGAGCGGTCCGAGCTTGGTGTGGCGCGCCGGGTGACCGGACGCATATGTGGGAGCACGTGCTGAGTGCTTCGCTATCGAAAAGAGCAACAGAGACTCAAAATTCTGAAAAACTTTCGAAACCTCGGTTTTCGCAAAATAGTGATCAAACGCACTTCTTGTGTGCAAGTCTGAGAAAATTTCCCGGACTTACCCGAATGTTAAAGCCGTGCGCAGAGACTAAATATTGGACATTACTGGACAAGGTAGGTGAAGTTTTGTTACTAAAAGGTATTGATTATCTGGGCGGGCCTGTTACCTATATCGTCTATGGAGCATCTTTGGAATTTATGAACTATGGGGGAGGCCTAACTCTCTCATTCTTCCTGCTAGTATTCTTTTGTCGAAACAGTAAACTAATGCATGTATGGAGTACAGTTGTTGAGCAATATTGAACACAGAGGATCCTGGAGAGGCTCCGTGAACTTTTTCTCCTTTTAACGTGCTGGACGAGGAGGAGAATCAAACTATGTTACTTTCCTTTGCACTACTCATCGTTTATCGAGCAAGACTGGCGTAGAAACCCTAATAATAAACAAACTGTGCTCCACTTTGTAAACGCAGGAGTAATATCGAAATACTTGAGGCGCTGAGCTCTGAATTCCCATTTCACTCGGGTTCGCCCACTCGACAAATTATCTTGCAGGTATGGTCAATGGTGGCATACCAGTGTTCAGATGCTGTCATGGTTCCATGAAATCAAAACAATTGAAAACAGACACCGTTTTGCCCTCCCGTTCAGTGCACAATTGCAGAGGCCGAACTCTCAGATTTGAGTTAGCTCCTCGTTTCACCCCGGAAGGTATGTGCACAAGTTGGTTGGGATTCTACATTCATCAATATGAGTGCAATATGTTTAGAAGAGGGCATTCTTTTGCGTATATAAAGGCCCAGTTTGCGACGACATGATCAGAAAAGTTAACGCAAGTTAACGCAAACAAGCAAAGACCAATACTTCTACATCAACCTCAACAAATTTTCAGAGCGAAGCAATATGAGGGTAAAAGTGCTACGAATAGCGCAACATCTCACAGGCATTCTCGTGGGACTCCGAGTGCTTTTCCCGTCAAATTCTATTGAAAAGGACGAAGACGAAGAGAACCATGAACAACAAGATGGCTCGACTTTCGTGGAAGGCATAGAAAGAAACGAGATTGCCGAACATGTGCAGAATTGCGGTCAGGAGGTCGAAACGCAGACACAGAATGGGTTCGCACAAGACTTAGCGCTTGTGAACTTTTCTTCTGCGACCAGTGTCCTTGTTCTATCTTCCATATTAGATCGGGACGAGAATTGTCTGAACACGTCTGCTGCTGGGGAGGGTACCGGCTGTCCAGCTGCAACCGCTACTCCTGATTTACCTGGAGATCATGGACTTGAAACCGCTCCCCACGCTAACGGTCAAGAACATGAACAGAGCTCTGAATGTGAGCCTGGTAAAGGAGGAGTCGCCAGTGATTCCCATTCTGCTCCGGGAACTCCCGGAGTGATGGTCGATGAGGCGCGTGTGGACGGCCTTTGCGTTGCCATGTTCAGACACTTGCGCACAAGGCGCTGCATTGGGGAGGTGTTTACTCGTGTTGGTAGAGGGCAAGATATTCCTAATGGAAAACACAGCAGGATCAAGGCTCTGATCCGTCGTGGGCTGCTGTTTCCTGTAAAGGGATGGCAAAAAAGAGTGCGTCGCGTTCACAGTACGCGTGTGCGACAGCTCGCTTGTGCTATGGGCTTTCCTTTGGACAAGCCATGCCATGGGTTCTGAGGTATGTGGTAGGATGAATGTGAAATGTAAGCGTTTCTGTTTGTAGTTTGTCGGTTCTTGCGAGTTACGTGACTTTGACAACACTGTACGTTGAGTACTCTAAAAGAGAATACATCGTAGCTTGTTATCCTCATGAAAAAGAAAAAAAGTTCAATGAGCACTGCTCCGCTTTTGTCGAGCAAGACCCACATGGAAAGCCTTCGCTTAAAACAACAATTTCACGTTCATAATGCTAACTGCGGTTCGAAATTCAGTACTCCAGAGACGCTGAAATCGAAATTCCGATCTCATTCACAATTGACGCCAAATCATCTAAAAGGTATGATATTTGGTAGCTGACGATATACCCCGATGCAGCCACATCTACACGAAATCGAAGTAACTGAAAACACACTCCTTTGTATCCGCCAGTGCTTTGCACTATTGCCCATCTTGAGCTCCCATTTTGGAATCAGTCTTTAGTTCCCTCCTTTTTGACCGGTTTGAGGTTTCTGTGGAAGTTCCAAGTAATTCGAAGTAGTAATCTCTTCAACAAACTCGGCTGGCGGTCAGTGACTGGTAGTGCCTGCTGAAGGACACGGGGTTTTCTGGTGTCCAATAGGACTGGTGCAGAATATAGAACCCAAGCGTACTGACAGGTCAACATCGTGAATAGTTTTAGAGCTTTTAAAATTTGGCAGTTGAATAAAGAACCGTTGCTCAACAAACATGAACATCCATCACATGAGCCAGCTGTCGCAAAGCAGAATAGTGAGCTCGAAGGACTCTCTTTCTCTATCCTCTGAGCGGGACGGCACCATACCCATCGGATGGGAGAGGGACTCCAAAAGGTTCCCAGCAATCTTTCACGGGATTTCGATTCCTATCCCACAATCTTGCATCAGATAGCAACCTCTTTTTACAATCCAACATCAGATTGCAATTCCGCTCCCTCACATCCCATCAAACCCCTGTCATTAAAAGCCAAACCGAATGCCAACTGCAATCTCTTACTCGTTGTCTAACCGAATTTTTTTTAGTTCTTGCTAGAACTCTTCATTGTAAAACTGAAAGCGTTGACGTAAAGGAAGTAATTTTCACCAGCATTTAATATCGATAAGAATCCAATGCACATCTCAGTGCCCGTCACAAGCTGTGATGGGTACTGTGATGTGCAACTTGATACTAAGTTTGCAAATAGTTCTCCGATCGAATTGCAATCTTCTCAAGAGATAGCAATCCCTGATTGTCATGCTTAGGATTCCAATTAATTGAAATCCAATCTGTGGCGTTCCTCCGCCGCAGATGTCGTTCGCATGCTCACAGAGAGCATCACAACGACTTGAATAACTGTCATCAGAAGATTCTGTAAGAAGAGAATCGGACCCACGAATGTCACACGGTGACCTTGCAGCTTCGTCTATGCATCGTTCCTATTGCGCTATATCAGATCAATTGACGAACGTTTGGCCATGATCTGATGAAATCGAAGCACCCGATGCATCCGATGCACCCGTTGCACCCGATGAGATCGTTGCAGACGATGGCCTGACAAGCTTTAGATCGTGAGTACTTCCACCCAATGCCCGACTTGTGGCTATTCATACAAACATGCCCCGGGACCTCACTACTTTCTTCTCCCATTTTGACATGCGACAGTTTCTGATTCATTTTCTTCTTCAGCTTTGTTACTCTGTCTTTTTTAATGTAACTCTCTGAAAAATCTCACTACGAATCGTAACAAATTCTTCAACAAGGTGTAGTTGTGGATTTCCTGTTATTCCCATGATTTGGGTTGCGCTGAACTTGAAAAAGCCTCAAAGCAAGGTTGGACGCGCCTGACACTGGCGCAAGTGAAGGTGACTGTCAGTAGAGCGCTTCCTCTGACCAAAGGCTCCGCAGATGGAGATCTGCAAAATCGATTCCAACAGCCGCCCAATCAGATGCAACTAAGTTCAACCAGCAGCAATGCAAGCACAGCCGTTTCCGTCGCAGCACCCTCCCAACGCCAAGTTGGCTCCTACTCCGCTCTAGCGACGTCGCCGACGATGCAAACAGGTGCATGCCCGTGCCAACACTTGCGGATCGATCAGCTGCGCTCTCCTGTGCTTGCTGCACTGCTGCTCCATCACATGCGTGTGATTGGCACATCCTTGCAAGAATCTCGTGACCAGCGGCACTTGTCCTAGTCGTCGTTTTTGTTCTTTCTATTGGTTCGATCGTCAACGTCACCTGGGAACCGCTGCACCGGCATTTTTGGTGCACTCCTCGTCACCATACCTCATTTCGCTCTAATGCACCTGAGTGAAGTCTCTGTGCAAGGCCCACCTCCCTGCGAGCCATTGCTAGCGGTAACGCTACTCTCATCATAACGTAGTCTTTGGTATTTTTTCTTCCTCCCACTGATTACTTCCTCTCATGACAAGTTTTGTCCGCTTTTCAGATGTGCTGGAAATACTTAAGCAGCTCGAGAGAAGTGTCAACATCTTTTTCGAACGTAGAGACATCAAACACGATAACCGCCGATTGCTTCATCTGCTGCAACAACATTACAATGACGCCTCTAACATGCTCGCGAGACTTTATGAATCTTCGACAGATTTCATCACTGACTCAAGAATACGCGTCTACGCTGCTACGTTGCAATCGAACGCTGAAGCCATCGCTGAACAGCAAAAACTGCTGGACAATCCAAAACGTTTGAAGATCCCTTTCAAACGTGTTAGGAGAACAAAGGATGTTCTCCAAAAGTGTGAAGTTGATGTGAAGGAGTTCTTCGACTTTTTGAGCAGCCAAGGCGCCGACACGCTTAGGACTGGAGATTCTGTGGATTCTGCCAAGTATAACCCCCGGAGCAATGTTCCACACAACCCACCCCGATTAACATTGGATTATAACTCGACCAGATGTGAGGGACAACTCAAGGCAGCAGTCTTGGATGAAAGAGGCGACATGGTAGTTGCGGTCGTTGCATCCGGTCAAGGTGGTGTTGGAAAGACGTGTGCTCTGCGAGGACTCGCAACTGATATAGATATCAAGAAGAGGTTTCCTGGTGGTATTCTATACATTCAACTTGGACACGAATCAAGTATACAAACTATCATCCAACGAATCAGGGGAGCAGTGGTTTGCACGGGAGGAGGAAAAAATTTGGTTCGAAAGCTGGCAAAGATGAACAACCTCTCTGATGCTGTGGCTGAAGCGTGTCTCTGGTTTGAGGATCAGTCATGTCTGTTCTTAATCGACGATATCTGGAGGGTGAATGACATTGATTCCGATGTGTTTACAATCATGCGCGGAATGTTAAACAGCGAAAGTCGTCTGGTGTATACTTCCAGGGACAAACGATTTCTCGATGGAACAGATAGACTGATAGAGTTCAATGTGAACGAAGCAAAGGGAGCGCTTTCACGGCGTATGTTGATGACGCATGCTGGTTTTGATTTGAACGATGAGCTCGTTGGTAAGAACAAGAATGCCTTTGAAACTATTCTTGGGCTGTGCCAGGGACTGCCTCTCGCACTCGGTATAACTGGAGCATCTGTACTGCGCATCTCAGGCATGAAGCGTCCGAATGAGAAGCAAAACGCTTGGTCTGATTTCCGTCATGATATCATGTCAGGCAAGACGGATATTCTGGAGAAGCCTGTGAAAGAGTACGGCACACTGCCAAGGATTGTTGACACATCTTTGAGAGTTCTACAGAGCCAGAATGCAGCCTCAAAGTACTCCAAATGGTTCCGAGCTCTGTGTGTGCTTCGGAAGAAGCAGAGCGTTCCGCTTCAAACTTTGCAGCGGTTATGGGACTTGAAAAGTCTGGACGATGCGGAGGAAGTGGCTTGTACATTGTTTGACGTGTCTGTTGTGCAAATATGGCGAGAAACGAACGGGATTTGCATGGAGCTGCACGATTTGGTTCTAGACATTGCTATCCGGCAAGCGTCGGAGAACAAAGAGACGCAGAAGTTCTACCAAACTCTGGTACGCAACTACATTCCATTCAGCGGTTTGATCGACGAGCAATGTGCAGCTGGTGGTTTTACAGAGCTGCCGGGAAGAAAACGGTCTCTATTCAAGCAAGGAAAGCGGGCAAAGCTTCTAAGGTTCCGGCCAGACAGGATAACTGAAGATGTCGAAGAGTCCACGGAGGAGACATGTGAACAGCATATAGAATTTGAAGCGTGGTGGGATACTAAAGACGATGGATATCTTCATGATAATCTCTGTCGTTTATTATTGCACGCAGGCTATCGCGACGAATTGCTGGGGTTACTCTCGAAACCGCAATGGATTGTGAAGCGCCTAACGAAGGGTGGAATCTACCAGGTGGAGCAGGACATTGATCACGGAAAGGAAGCCATACATGTGAGAGGATCTGCCGAAGCTGACATGGCGTACCATTTGGATATGGTTGCGAAGGCCGCGCGCATGGGCTGGAGTGCTGTGAGCGAAAACCCATACGAAGCATGGTTCCGTTTGTATGGACATTTGGTGCGGTACGCGCAGCGATGTTTGAGAACTCGAAAGTTCATCTACGACATCGAACGCTGTGCACCACGACCATGGGCGAAACCTTCAATTGGATTTCTGCCGCCTGCTGAGGGAGCGGAAATAGAGCTAATCAAAAGCTCCGGGGAAATTGAGAGTCTTTACGTGAGCGAGGAACACCTTTGTTTTGTCTGGAAGTCTGAGTACCGAGTGGGAGTCACACAGTACAACAGAAAGGTTGGACTTCCAAAGACACAGGAGTTGGTTCCCTGCACAAAAGAAGACAGTATGGAAGAAGACAGCACAGAAGAGGACAGCTCAACAGGACACCGGAAAGCAGAAGAGCGTCAGTTCTGTTTTGCTGTCAACGCCACCGGGAGTCGCGTTGTGTCCGGACATGACGAGACGGTGCAAGTATGGGACGGGCAAAGCGGAGAGGCGGTGGGAGAGCTGCTCGTCGGTCACACCGATTGGGTGACGTGTGTTGGTGTGAGCGCTGATGGAAGTCGCGTCGTGTCCGGATCACGCGACGAGACGGTGCGAATATGGGACGGCTGCAGCAGACAGGCTATAGGAGACGCGCGCCT
>JASCIV010000395.1:0-21337 GCA_030374735.1 Gracilaria caudata
CGCCTCTATCACTAAGAAGTGCACATCCGTCGTCACGGACCCTTTCTTTATTATGTTTTCCGTCTTACGGACCGTCGCCACTTTGCCCTGAGTTGCCAGGTTTGGCCCGTCATATCGGGAATATTTTCCGCTCTCCCGTGAGTCAGTGCCACCTTGCGCGGCTCATTTGCTGGACATTTTCTGGATCCCGTAACCGTTACACGGATTACTCCACACGCTGTAGCATTCCCACATCGTGGGCTGAAGTACCGATTCTCCCGCTCTTCCTCCGACCGCACTCTCGGCATGGGGCTTCCCGGATTTACACCCGGCTAGCGCAAGCCCTATCGGAGGGTTCTACCAACTGACCTACCCGCGGGGGAGCAGGTGTGAACCCCCTGTGGGTGCTTCTACCACAAGGCGGTCTTTTCTGGCTCACCCGGTGGTTCGCACCATAATAAAAAGGGAAGCGTTACAGGAACAAAATCCCAGGGTATGCCCATGAAGTGGAAGATATGTTTTCTAAGTGTAACTTGGACAATTTTTGAAACGTCTAAAACAGAGTTCGTAAATTAGAGAACAACAGAAAAGTAAGTTCCAGAAAACATTTCTTTTCTTTTTTTAGCTTTTATTGATCTACAGATGCTAATAACGAGGGGTTCCAGGATAAGCAGAACATGTGTTGCCCGAAAGATGACGAAAATATTGAACCGAAGAGAGTAAATTAAAAAAAGTCGGCGGTTTGGGAAAGGACGTAAATATTTAGGGTTTCATGGTAAAAAGAATATATCGCACTACAAAAAAGAGTCGAAGTCTATATACTGCTTCTTTGAATATATAGGTGCAGGATCTGCGACAATACGGGTTTGTCTAACAGTTGTGTTACCAACTGATATAGGAATGGATTGTTATATCTTGCATGTTGAAACTACGGGGTAGATTGCTGGTTATCGAATTTCAAAGGCCTGGAGTTTTCACAAATTTTAGGGTCTTGCATGATAAGTTGCTCGGTGAAAAAGTCAGGTATTGAATGGAAGAATATTATCCTAAGTTGTCTGGGTTTGAACGTTTTTATCCTAACCTCAGGGATAGGAGTACTGATCTTTTCTTTTCTACCGCCCGAATTGCATTGCCATTTGCTGTGGAGACTCATATCTACAAGCAACATTTCCTGGGATGAGGAACCCTTCAGAGAGGAATCTTCTTGTAAGGCGGTGTATGTTAAGCTACGCGCTAAGACCGTTTGGTACCGAGAAAGTAGGTTTTGAAATTTACTAATCAAAATCTGGTAAAACAGCATTTTCCCGCATTCCCTGGTGGGGAGAGCCTAAGAAGTTGAACGGTGTAGACCGTTTTGTTCATGAGTTTCGCGATGAGAACAGTAGCGTTCTACCAAACCTGCTCTGCCTTTCGTTTTTTTTCTTTTCTCCAGGAGCGCAAGACATCATCCTGCTTTGTGATATTCCGTTACTGGCTTGGTGCAAAACGGCCTTTCAGCCCTTTTGTCCGCTTCTTTATATAGAAACGTTCCGTGCAAAGTTGTAATCAAGCTAGGGCGCTCGCAAGGGAGAGGGCGCAGCGAGTAAAGGGTTTTAAGTCCTCAGCAGTGCGGGATATGTCGTCCTGATTCAAAGTTGCTTCTCAGAATGTGCAACCCAGGCCCGTACATGTGACTGACTAACTATCGGTAAAAAGCCCAGTTAACTAACTACAGAGAGTATGCTTGATATAGTGCACCCCTTCAACAGTGCATGCTCTTTGCATTGCACAGAAATCGAGCTGGCACAAAATCCCACACGTGTACATTTGTACGAATAATCAAGACGAAAATATAAGTTTTCTTCAATTACCGTACAGTGCCAACACTATATAGTGCACTTGAAACGCTCTTAACACAGGGGTGCACTATATCGTAGGGTCGACTGTAATCGAAAACATCAAATTTTGAATGCATGCATCAAACGTCAGAAGTGCACCGAAAACGCCGGTTCGCTCCATACGTTCTCAGCTAAACACACACACGTAACCATCATGATGATCATCTGCAACCACACTCCTGAACTGTGAAAGAGCACTTGCCTGCGATACCGGCAGTTTGTGACAATGCCAACGCGTTGGATTGTCATGGTGTACAATCGAAAGAATGCCAAAAATGCAATTGGCTGTCTTGTGGCACTCGACAACAACGCCGGTCGCAGAAAGAGAAGGCTTGGATGAACACAACCCAGTACTGTGCGCTTTTGTGAGGAGTGCTTCTCCGACAAACATGACAACACTTTTCCACGGCCGCATCAAGCGCAATGGGAAAAGGATGCTCTGTATGTTGGACCAGGAAGATAATGAGCTGCTGGTTTTGTTGCATTTATGATGTTGTTGGTTGAGCCGAGTATGTAGAATATAATTGACAAGCCGTAGAGCATAAATTCTAAAACTGGCGGTTGTATTCTATATGCGTGTGGTGCCAGGTGGCAATGCATACTTATCGACGCATATCTCTGCGACACACGTGAAGCTCTAAAACGCGTTTTACAAAAGAAGCGCGGCACATATTTTGGAAAGTGTATAAACAGAATGAGCCACCCCTTCAGCTGCCATTTCGAGTACCATCGGCATAGAAGCCACCAAGCAACGAGCTGTTCCCTCTCTCATCATGAATCCCCCAAACAAGAATCCATCCATTCTCAACTCGAACTCTGAACAACAACTTCCCCTCCTCCACAACCGCAGCAATAGCATCCAGTCTCGGTTCTTCCTTCGGGAAGCCACGTTCATCCACCGCGATTAGACGGAAACAGAAGCGAGTTGCATAAATCTCACGTTGGTGATCTGCGATGGGCGTGCATTGGCGCGCATGAAGGTGGAGCACGTTGCCCCAGTCCGGTCGCGGCGCAGACGTCGTGGGCACCGCAATAGCCTGCGTTTGAAACGATGTTACGTTGCCGTGAAGCTGCAATGTGCCCTGCCAAATGGGATTTCCCTGATGAAGGCCGGTGGTAGCGCGGTACGTCATGGCTGCTGTCATTCCGCCTCTGAACAACGAACACAACTTGAGTCTTCCCTCCTCGACGAAAGGGAGCGACAATGAGCACGGACGAGAAGAAGAACGAAAGAAGACGGGTATCGGTAGTGCTCGAAGCGCGAACAAAGATCAGTGCGCGTTTTTTAAAGGTGCATTGCGGTTGGTGGAGCGCCGAGAAGGTGCACGTGTTGCGTTCGGCGCATTGCACGCGTGGTGTCATGGCAAGAAATGGCAACGAGGAAAAGTTCCTTTCCACGTGCGACTGTTGCTTTTGCTTTGCGGACGGAAACGCATGCGAGCGCACGCTAGCGGCGGCCATTCAGGCGTGTTGTAGAGGAGAAGAGCGAGCGACGCGGCCGTTTTCAAGCACTTGTACAAGACTCACGCTTCCTGGAAGGTGGAAACGCTTTCCTCGCGTTGCGCGTGACGAAGCGTAGTTGTTCGCCTTTGAGAACAGCGTACCCACGTAAGGCTTTCTCACGTGCGGCGCTCGCCGTGCGTTGAATGCTTCTCGGTTGTGCGGTTAAGCATTGCAACTCTCGTCAACGCATGAGTTAACATAAGTCATTCCCAAGCTTCAGTGCATAAGTGCGAATGAGACGCGCTTCCCCGTCCGTGATGACGAGGATAATACAGTAGCGCTCTTTAACCCTTTTTCCTGCTTCCCCACGGCGACCTGGTGTCAGGCCTGGTCCAAGCAGGTCGCTCATGTTCCTCTGCCACAGAAACTCTGCCACAGAAACTCACTTCGGAGATAACACTTTTGAGTTGTGTTGCGTTTGACACGACAGAGTACCAGCGTACGCGGCACACGCAGATCTGAACGCACAGCTCATATGAGTGTGATCGTTTGTAGAAAAGGCTTGGCAGCAGCCTGTACAAAAGCGACAGAAGTGGGCAACAAAACGTTACAGCTGCAGCCGAGTCGGCTGCAGAGTGCCTTTTCCGGCCACATTTTCTACCTTGCGAAAGGGGGCTGCGTGGAACAAGCGTGATTGCTCGAGCGGAGGAGCCCTAGAATAAAGGTTGCACAATGCACCAGTGATGATCGCGTGACAAGGTGGTGGCGGACATGACATCTGCTCCGGACGGAAAACCGATGAGCCTTCATCACCAGATTGACTTCCCACGCTCTTTCGTCGCCCGCCCTTTTGCATTCATTCCGACCCTGAAGTGACGGCTGCACGTGTGAGTAGGGACCGTCGTACAGTACCGTCGTAGATGGAAGCGCAGTGCGAATCTATATCTCACCTGATGCCTTTGCACTGTTCTAGAGCCGATCAGGGCGTTCTTAACCTTGTGCACTAGATGGAGATTCCATCAACCACACACCTCGCTTCCGCTCCCCCTCCCGCGCTCCTCCTCCTGCACTTCCCCTCCGCCTCCCCCTTTTCCGTTCCCCTCACCCTGTTCAAACTGTATGAGCTCGCAACACGGGCATGTTGCGCGTTCCGCACGTTTTCTAGACTAAGCGTTGAAGCTATTTTTTGTTGCTTCGATATAGACAATGTCATGTGAAGCTACTCTCGTCCGCGAAAAACGCGAGCCAGCGTCGATCGTTACATGCGTAACCTGGACCAACCGCACCAGGCACGAAGCTGACATCATGCCATCATGACGATGGCGCTAGACAAAAGCAAAAGCACTGGTGCTCCTCAAACAGCCGTGTTTCGCACACGCTGGTGGGTGGTGATACATGGAAATGCTGACGCAATCACCACGCTTACGTTCGTATTACCTCCTCTTCAATGTGATACCTGTCACGCAGAAACACAGCAAATCATTGCGTAGTCATTGAATGCAGATCCTCACAAGCAAACCAGCAGATAATTCATCGCTCTTGGATCTCGTTCTCGGTACGAAAGCTTTTACATTTCATATGTGTCAAATGAATCTTAATTATAAAGAAACTTTGCTCCACCTCCGTTTTGCTTTGGTCTCCCTCTGTTCACTTCCAAAAAGAATAAAACTTGAAACAAATCACTCTTTCTCATCCTGTATGAAAAGGTCGATATCGCGAAAGCTAGATTCAATTTGTTGATGAGATCCGTCACGAAAGTCAATTGGTGCTGAGGGCATGCAGCTTTCGTCCTCCAAATTCAATACATCTGGCTTAGGCATCGATTGAAACATGTAAGGGAGCGGTTTCCGTACATTTGTGCAAGCCGACTCTGCTTGACCCTCCTGCACAGCTGTCCTTTCCTGCGTACCTGCTTGTGGAGCATGTCTCAACACTAATTCGTTCAATTGCACACCCGACAACGGCTCTTGTCCCTTCCTTACGCCCCACGAAATTGAGCTGGACAGAATATTTCGAATCGAGCAATCCGCGTTCTTCATAGCGTTCAGAGTACTATAAAGGCAACGTCTAGTTTCTTGGATAACTGCCAAAAACTCTGGATGTTGTTTGATGGGTCCTGCGTAATTTGCCATATTCTCTTTCCCACTCATCACGGTTCCTAGCCGGGATGATGCTTGGTTATAACAAATGATGCAGCCCGAAATCACTTTTTCCGCCTCAAGACATTTGTGCAATGCTTGTAACGCCTTGTCTCTCTGATACATACGTCTTTTATAGGCGCATAGCGACAGCTGATGAATGGCTGTAATAATCGATTCGTAATGAAGATAAAGTTGTTCCTTTGGGGTCTTCCTCGAAACCTCGTCTATGGCTAGTAGCGTCGAAAGGAATTGATCCTTGCGCCCATTACGGTTGGACGATCCAAGCATCGCAGGATTTCTTCGTTTATTACAGGTCTTGGAAGTGTGTCCATACCCCCTGCAAAGCTTGCACATATAAGGTCCCCTCTTGAGCTTCTTCTGTGACTTCTGAATAGCCCGTTGCACCGGAATTTGTGTAGTAGCTTGGTCATTTTCATTTCCAGACGATGATGTGTTTGTGTTCGGTTGTTGATCCTGTTGGGGCTCATTGTGTGTGTCTTCCTGTGGTTTCCCCGTGAGTGAGTCATCAGCAGCCGAAACCTTTGAAGCCAGATGATCGGTTTGTTCATGCAGCAGTTGGTCATGAGCCAGAGTCTCTGGATCGTGCGGACTCGGGACTGATTGGATGTGGGATAAATCAAGGTCTACCTCTCGATATTGGGTCCGGGCGGACGGGGAATACGGTTCGTTGTTGTCCGCCGACGCCATGAATGTTGGTGAAAGAGGATCAGACAAAAGCGGGGAAAAGGGTGTCGGGGGAACCTGGCGCAGAATAAACTGTTCGAGATCCGTATCAAGTTGACTCTTGGCACTGAATAGGTGCATATGATGTTCGGGCGGCATCGAATAAGACGGAGAACAATGAATTGAAAAGTGCGTCGATGAGTTATGGTAATCACAGGAAGCTTGGAATATAAATGACGAACACAGCTGCCCCAATTTTTTTTCGAGGACGTGCTGGCGGTAGTTCGGCGGGGACACGTTGAGGGCGGGCAAATTGACGGATCGGGCGAAGGAGGTGGAAAAGTTGCAATGTGTGCTGCACGCAACATGTTTATAGATTCTTCTTATGTCTAACGAAGTCGGGCTGTTGTCTTATACCCTTTTCGGCGCCGGGTGGAACAGAAAGAAGGCGCCGCGTTAGTTTCGGTCTCATCCCTCGTGACTGTGGCTCATGCGTGGAAAAACGACGGTGACGTGTCGCTGGTCAATGATTGGTTGTGATCGTCGCATATGTGGAGCTGCTTACAGCAGCTGCCGTTTGGCCAGGCTCAGAAAACAGATAAAAGACAGATTTCGCATATACCCTTGTATTACCAAGGGTAAAGTTCCACGGTACTTTTTGACTGTTATGTTGTTTCAACTTTTGTGTCATGTGCTGAGTGGCATCCCTTGTTCATAGCATTTTCAAGTCCCTTACAGAAGAAGTCGCACGATCGTAGAAGATCTTCAAAGTAGTCGCACATCACCATCAGTTCATTGACGCGCTGCGAAATGGCGTACATCTGTACTTCTCTGTTATCCTTTCGTCTCGAGCCCTTTTCTCTTCTTAACTCCTTTTCAAGCATACCGCTCAGTTTGTTGGTCTGGACCCTCAGTTCGTTTCTCATCATATGGATCCTCCAAAGAGCACACAAATACGAAACTACGACGAAAGCGAGTAAGATGAGTATTCCTCTGCTATGAATCGACATGCATCTCAGACTAGTGTTCATTTTCTTTCGCCGTTGACTTAGAATCTTCTTCACCATTCGCCTCCTTCGAGTTGAATCGTGAGCATAAGAATGGGTCCATTCACCCATCTGAACGGATAAGAATCGTTTTGCGTTGAACAAGAACACTGACAGCTGGTCACCTTTCTCACATTTCCTGCTCACCCGCGACCTTTTCTCTTTTTCTTGGACTCTACGATGTTTTCGAAGCTCACAGGTTGCGGCCCCAATGTCCTTCCGCGGCCGGGAGAAGCATTTCTGTGGAGCCATCCCTCTTCTTGCAAGCCACTCGTAATAAGCAATTCTACTCGCTCGGTTATTGACCTCCATTTCCAATCGTAACGTTCTGAGACTAACATGCATATCTACCATATTCCCTAAGTCGTTTAGATAGGGTTTCATACCCCATAACAACCTTTGGTGACGTAAATACGCAGATTTCGAAGTCTTCATCATACTCTCAAGCTCCCCTATTTGTGATTCTACTTGGATTTGAAAGTATCTCAATTTGCTTCGCATCTTCCGGGTGAACTTTTCGAACTCTTTCTGATGTGCTTTGGACGCTTCCGAGCTTTTTTGGAAAAGGGGAATCATGCCTTCTAGAAAAGATGCAAATTCGTCGAAGGTTTCTTTGAAAGTCGATAGCTCTTCAATCGATTTGCAGCTTCGCAGCAAGACTGAACTGTTAATGACATTTGCCGATGAAATTGATATGGTTTCTTCATTTTGCAAAGAGTTGTTCACAAGTACAGATGTCAAAGAACTTTTGCTAGTCTCACATAGAGGTCCCAGGTATGGAAGAGACATGGACAACAGCGTGTAAATATGTGCTTGTGAAACTTTCCTTAAACCAGAAACCTCATCCCATTTTGAAGGTTTGGTCACCCAGATTCCACCATCGTTGTTCTTCAGTGAGTTTTCAATGCAGGTGGTAATGAGGGAAGCTAGCTTTACAAGATCCCTCAGTTTTAGAGTGTGGCATAGCTGGGGAACATTTTCTCTTGCCACTCTGCATGATATCTCATTGGACTTTAAAACATTCGAAACCACATCGTTTGGTTGGAGAGGGCTGGACAACAATGCTGATTGTTGTTTGAGATCCTTCGAGTTGACATGTTGACAATTCACTAGGACCAAAAGGGTGAACGATATAAGTTGTGGAAAGACCATTAGGAGAACCATCTTGAAGGAGAATACTTCAAGATTGCTCTCCTTATGGTCTTTCCACCTGTGCATGTGACACAGAACCATTAGTATCTCCTTTAAATGAATAGAAAATATTCTATTCATTTAAAGGAGATACTAATGGTTCTGTTCTCATTATCTATCGCTCTTCATTGCTATTGCGAGTCAAATGAATTCCCACCTGCTTTGACTCCGTTGAGTGCTTTCAAATTCCTTAAATTCAAAAAGAAGGCGTCCGCGCTTTGGGAGGACGTAGGAACCGAGAAGAAGCGACTAAAATGAGAAACCAATATCGCAGTTTAATATTCGAAGCAATAAGGGGGCCCATGATGTGAAGCTGAACGAGAGAGCAGTTTCGTGGCACGAAAGTCAAAACGCTTTTTCAAAACGCGGTGGTTTGATGTATCACGGGAGAGGACATTCAAGTGATCTCGAAAGAAGTGCTTTCGATGGTTCATAAGAATCCAGTAGTCCCCGTGTATCTATTCCCTTTCGTTCGCTTCTCTGAAAACACAAATCGGAGCTGGACAAGATCGAGAACTATGGTTCAGTTACGCTCGGGAAAGAAAACGAGGAGCGACGCTCCAAGAGTGACACAAGGCAAAAAGGACATGCCTGCTTTTAATCTTGAAGCCGAAATCAGTGACGGGCAGAAAGCCGCTGCAAAGAACCAGTCGCAGCGCACAAGGAATCAGAGGACACCAAAGAAGACTGGACAGAGATGCATTCAGCAAGGAAGTGATAAGCGGAGCGTAGAAAAGCCGACAGGCACGCCCAAGAAAACTGTGAGCAACGCACGCAGTGAGCCAAAGAGACAAGTTTCAGCAAGAGAAGCGAGGGCCGGACAGGCGAGTAGTAGCAATGCAGCGCGCGCTGACAACGATGCGCTCACGCCAAAGAGCGCGTTCCTCAAGAGCGGAGCGGGGGAACGTCGCAGAAAGCGGTTGAGCGAAGAGAAGAATCGAGCGCGGAAGGTGGATGAGCGTAAAGATACAAGCTGCCAAGAGGTGAGTTCTAATGGTGGCGTTGGATATGGAAGTAATGCGTCGTGCGTGAAGCGAGAAGAGGTGATGAATGTGGAGTCAAAACTTGATGTGCAATCTATGATCGTGGGACCGAACGCCCAGATTTCACTGTACGGTCTGTTGAATTCGACGGAGGTGGAGGCGGGGGATTGCAGATCGGACTTTTACCGCGCTGGGAACTTTGAGACGATATGGAACTGCCAGAAGAGTGGGATAGGTAAACGAGAAATGAAAGCTGAGGATATCGATTGGTCAGATGACGATAGCGAGGAATGGAGTGACAATGAGTTTCTCTCTTTCAAGGATGAAGAGGGGCTTGAGCGGGATGAGAGTGTGGAAGTAGAATCGCGTTCGTCACTATCGCCGTCCATTCTTCCAACATACGAGTACCTTTCCAGATCAACACACACACAAGCGCAGAGGAAAAAGGTGGGGCAGGCGAGCTCCAGTCGGGCGAGAGTGTGGTGGGAGCCGGATGAGGAGGTGGAGGACGGCGTGCAGGTGATTGACGATACGGAGACGGTGCAGGTGTACCTGAGGGACATGGACCTGGGCTCGAAAAAGGGGGCGCGCTCGGCTTCGTCGAGGACACAGCTGTGGGCGGACGAGCTCAAGCGACAGCCCTCGGCGCCGAGCTGGTACGCGGAGGAGCAGAACAGCGCGGGGCGCGGGTGGTGAAGAGCAATGCGCAGCAAATGCACGACACTGTCGTGACGACAGACAGTAAACGCGGAAAAGAGAGAGAGATTTACGGCAAGCTGGCGCGCATGACGCGGTTCACAGCGCCTTGCGCAGGTTGGCAAACGGCAGCGACCTGGTGCGCGTGGCGCGCGGCACCAAGCGCAGCGGAATGGCGTCGTCCAACGGCATGATCTCGTCCGCCGACGGCACCAGATGCTCGCACTCGCGAGCGCGGTGGTGCGCGATGCGCGCCGCGCTCTTGCGCGCAGCCGGCGCGACGGGCTGCTGCTGCTCCGGCGGCCGCTTCTCGTCCAGCACGTGCTCGCGCACCGGCGTGAACAGCGGCTGCTTGTCGTTGTGAAGCACCGAGTGTTCGTACTCGCTGCCTCGCTCGCTCTCCCGTCCAAACAGCGCGTGGAACGCATCCAAGCATTGTACCAGCGCCTGCACGCGCGAGCACACGTCCGCCACGCGCTGCGCCAGTGCGCTGCGCGACACAGTGCTGCGCGAGTCTGGTCGCATGGCGTGAAGCATCTCTTCCACCCTCTCCACCACGTCGCGGAAGCCCACGCGCACGGTGGCCAACGCGTCGTCCGCGGCGGCGCGCGACGCGTCCAGTCGGTCGATGCGTTGTCGTTGATGCGCAATCACGCGCCGCAGCGCGGCGCGATCCGCAGTGGCGGACGCCAGCTCGCTCTGCGCCTGTCTCAGCTCCGACTTGACGTGAATGGTGTCGCCCGACGGCTGTCGCCTGCGTCGATTGCGCTGCGCCTGCGTCAGCATCTCGCCGACGCGCAGCGCGCCGCCATCGGACGCCGTCACCACGCCCTGCATGGAGTGCCTCATGGAGCGGTTCTCCGCGGCCAGCGCCGCCACGCGACGCTTGTGCGCCGCGAGCGTGGCGTGCAACGCCGCATGCTGATCACGCAGCGCCGCAATCGTCTCCGCCGTGGCGTCGCGTTGCGTGGCGAGCTGCTGTCTCAATCGACTGTTGTCGGCGGTGGCCGCGGCCAAGGCGGCGGTCAGTCGCGGCTCTCGTGCGTCGCGCGTGGCGGTGGACGACGGCGCAGCGCTCGATTGTTCGTCCGCCACCGAGGTACAGCGAAATCGAAAGCGCGCGCGCAAACGGCGCATCGTGTGTTCGCGCGCAAGTCGCGCCCCGCGGCGTGCGCGCCGCGCATGGCTGTTGACGCCGTAGCTCCGGCTTATTAAGGATGTGCGCGCGCGCGCGCGCGCGCATGCGCTGTTGCGCGCTGTGTCGCCGCGCGTGTTTTGGCAAATGGCGCGAAGCGACGTCGGCTGTCGGGCTCTATTTTTGGCGCCTGCCACGCGCGCTCCAACGTGGCCGAGCGCGTGCGCGCTGGCGACGCGCAACAACTTGCCCCGCCGCCGCGCTCATATCATATGAGCGCGTCTTTCGTTAGCTATCCCTCTCACCACCGTCGCGCTCCACGCCCGTCGTGTCCGCTCTCTGCGTTCCGCTTCACCGCGCGCGTCTGCGCCATAAGAGCACACCCTTCCGCGCTCTCCCGCTGTCCCGCGCTGTTGCCCGCCATGCGCGCTGATTCCGAGCGCACCGCGGCACCGTGCCCGCCTCCGTCCCGCGCGCGTCGCCCGCCATGAAGCTCTCCCTGTACCTCGACTGCCTGTGCGACTGCATCCCGCGTCGCCGTCGCGCCGTGCATCTGCACTCGTCGCCGTCCGCCAGGAATCGCTTCGATGCTGCGCAAAACGAGCCGCCGTCCGATGGCAATCTCGCCGCGCTTGCCGAGCATCGACGCGCCACCGCGGCCTTCGTCAGCGAGCATGAGCAGACGCCTTCGTCGCCGACCGATCTGCCGTCCGCGCCACCGCCGGCCGCGCCTAGTGCGCAGTGTCGCTGTTTTCACTTCATCCCGCCCGATTCGCTTTCTCAGTTGCGGTCTGTTCAGCCGTACTTTCCGTGGAAACCTCCTTCCAATCAGTCCTTTTTCCCTTCTAGTGTTCTGCAAACCACGGATTGCATGGGCTTCGAATTTGCTGACGGTACTTCTTTGCCGTACGTGCCAATGCGCAATGTCACCTTGCATCTGCGAAACGTACAGCCTTCAAACGCTCGTTTCAAACGTCGATCGTCCAGGTCACTTGCGCAGCTCACCACAGTTCGTCTTTCTGCATCCACACATTTGTACACACAACTTGTACAAAGCGCTCAGCGTGCGTTTCGAAAGAGCACTGCTTCTGCTCTGCTTCTACCTCCGGCCGAACACACGCCCAATCGCGTAACTATCGATGTCCATCTCAACCCATGTGCTTCGGAGATTGCCGCGCAAGAAGATTGTATGTGTACGAAACTTCTTGCTCACTGTTCTACGCTCAACAGTGTAGATCTTACTGGTCGTGCCTTGCTCATGTTTTGCGTTCAACATCACCCTGATACCACGTCTGCGCCGCTTGAGATTCGACTTCATCGCTTTCAGCTGCATCATGATGCCGCCGTGTAACAAATCCTTTGCTGTGATTTGATCACTAACCCTTTTTGTGTAAATACCAACTTGGCTTCATAACCAACCTTAGGATCACCTGTCTAACAGCCTACCTCTCGAGACATCACCTTGTATTTTTTTTGTGCTCTTCATTGCATCCTAAACTTGGCCTAGAGCGCTGCGACGAGCTGAATCAATCTAACGGCTGTTCACCTCAGGTGAAGAAGAAAAGCTACCACTGTCTGTGAAGAATGTTTACGTGCATGAGCACTGCGGTTCGGGGTACTGGAGCGAGCGCCGTGTCCCACAATGTGCTGCAAACAAGGCGGCCCAAAGTGGTAATCTGCAAATTTTGCTGCGCGGCACCAAAAGGTGAGCTGGTTACCACTTTGGACCATATCGAATGCGCTACGAAAAGGTTCTCCTGAGGGATACGGCTGGCGTGACTGCTATGGCGCTACTAAAAGAGTAACAGGCGCTACGCTTTGCATTCGTCAGTCACTTATCGTTTGACTCAGACGTGCGACTCGCGATGGCGGTACGTGCTCTCATTGACAGCAACCGCGCACGAGCCACATGTTTGCATTTGGTGTCATGGTTCTGAGCTGTTTTTCGTTTTCAACAATGGCACGCAAGGTGTGTCGGACGTCCGGTATCGCACTGAAGTATCTGTGTTTTGTTTTGTCACACGGCTGCATTTATGTTACACCTTTCTCAAGGGCCTCAGCAAATCAGTGCAACTTTAAACACACGAAGCTGCCGTGACCGCACTGGATAGAACCAACTTGAGGCGGTCATCATGATCATCATGATGTGGTGGCACCACACTACTGTTTGGACGGTGCTGGTAAACGTTATCGTTGAGCATACGGGTTTCCCTTGTAGATATACAGATATACAGTATCATGCTGGCAGCATATTACTCTGTATTCCGTGAGAATTGAGTGCAATTCCGGCGGAGGCAACACCGACGCATGGGAAGTGTTGGTGGAACATCGGTGCGTGTGCTCTCTCAGACAAGCGACACATGTTGCAAATGGGGATTTGAGAACTGGATGAAGTTGCAAGGTGTTCGAATTGGAAATACTAGACGTTAGTAGTGGGTACCCCGCTGCCTACGAAGGTAAACGCTGCCCATGGTACCAAAGGTAACCCTCTTATCGTCCGCGACCTGACGTCATCATGTGTGTTAGCGGTTCCTTGTGGAAGGCTTGCTGCAAAACCTACAAAGTATCAAACCCTCTGCATGTAAATGACGCAGGGGACAGACGGAGGTTGGAAGCTAACTCTTGGTAGCGTTCCTACCCTTGTACGATCTCGTTGGTGGCATCGATGCAGGCGCAATTCAACGCGCTGAAGGCTGACACGTCGTATCACCCACAACTTTACAGCAATATGCGATACCCTGGCGTGGGTGGATACACATGAGCGCCATTGGCGAACAGCCATGCAGCGTTTTAGCGCACAAGCGTGGTTGAACTGGGTTCAGCGCAAATATGGCTGATTTGGCGCAAGGATTGTGCCTCCTCGCGTCACACGTCGGGGGTGCGCTCTACTCATTGGTGGGAGCGGCTCGAAGCTTCGTATTTGTGACACTACTTTGAATATCTCATTGCGAATAGGATACCGTCGGTACCATACGAGAGAACAGTAAATATGGGTAACGGACATCACCCCGTCAAAGAAATGTGGTGGCGCCGGGTAACGAGCACCGTTTGAACACAAGGTGCTGATAGAGGGCAGTTTGTGCTCAATATTGGCAGTCGTCATCGGCTGAGATGTGATCGCATTTCGCGAGGGCTTGCCCTCAAACTTTACTGGTGGCGCACACTATTTAAGCGGTGCCAACTCATCGCGAGACGCACAACGAAGGAGACCAAACTCTAGCCGCCGCCATTGCAAGCTACAGAAGTCTCGAGTGGTGTACAGGCAGCAGCCGAGCTACTGTATCGACAAAATGAAGCGCAATATGTTGCTGAGTGCTGCACTACTCGTGACAATAAGCGTGGTCACCTCTCAACCAGTGCTGCCCCCCACGGTAACGCCCGAGCAACTGGAATCGCTAGAGTTCCTGACGTGCACTTCGAGTCTGTGTTTCTCAAGCGAGGCGCTCACGTTCATGTGCAGCAACGCCGCATTCGACGGCCTGTTCCCGGTTCCAGATAGAGCACCTACTGCCTTGCTGCTACTTCTCGGACCATCGGACAACGACTTGGTGGACCTGGAAGCGCGCTTCATGGCGTTGGTGCCGAGGACACAACTGGAGGCGGGCACGCCACTATCGTCCATTCCGTGGAGACCGACGACGTTTGACCCAGCGCCGACCGAATGCCTGCAACTGGGCGCCATTGGGAGACCGTTTGGCACGTGCTGCAGCCCGTGTTCCTTCCTGAGTGGCAACCAGCAGAGCCTTTCGTGCTGTAGCGCGTGCCAAGCGTGAGGGCCACAGCCACTTGACAGTGCACTGTGCGCGCCGTTGAATAAGCGCATAATATAAACACGCGTTGATGATTCCGTGCTGATGTTGCGCTGCGTGACGCGTTTTTTATCGAAAGCTCCGGTTGCGGCGCTGCGGGTGCGGCGTCCCGATACTTGCGCCTCACGTTGAGCACGGCGCGAAACGTCGGTTGGCGACGCCGTTGTTGGGTGAGCAGCAGAATCGCGGCCCGTGCTGCAAGAGTTATAGATAATCTGCCTTGTTATTTACTGCTAAATAAGAAATGTTGCTACCACCACAACACCCGCCCCAGCTCCCTAGCGTCCCGCAGCCTCCCGCCACCGTCTTTCCCCTTCCACTGGCCCGTCCGAAAAAACAAAAAAAAGCACCGCCTCAAACCAACGCGCCAAAATACAGTAATCAACCGAACATGCAAACATACAACGCCGTTCAAGCCGGCGACGACACAACTCCCTCCTCGCTGCCCACGCGCTCCTCCTCCGCAGCCCCGCCGTCGAACTCGGCTTCGTTCAACTCCGAGTCGCTTTCGCCCTCAGCGTTTGCCGACTTCTGAACCACATGGAAGCCCTTTCCATTCTGTGTGCACCCGGCAAAGAACGCCATCACCACGGCTGCCACTTCCAGCAGTAGGCAAAACGGTAGCGCGATGATCATCGCGAGGGTCCAGAATGGGGTTTGCCACCATTTAGTACGGTGCTCCACCATATTACATATCAGACCAGCCATATACACAAACGACGACGCTCCCACAATGAAGTTTGTCAAGATACGAATCACCATCGCCACCGGGATAGAATAGATCCACAACGTAACCATATACGTCAGTTGAATAGGGAGTAAAATCGGCACAATCAACCACGAAAACGTGTTGTATCCCACAAACAAACGATACTTCAAGTTCACGGGGCATAGCGTCACAACCTTTCCAAGTCCATAGAACCATCGTCTTCTCTGTTTCAAAAAGTCCATCAAACCCTGCGTAGACTGCTCCTCCAAGAAGCCATCGATCCAACGAGTACGATACCCATTCTTCATCGCCAGTAACACCCACCACGCATCCTCAGTAATGCTTCCCGCAGGTCCCAAATCAAACCCAATCGCAGCCTCCTTATCTTGTCTGCACACAATGTACGCGCCGTGCAGTCCAAACAACGTGAAACCTAGACGATGTTGCAAATAATAATGTCCGAAATCATCGCCTGTGCGTCTCATATCAGCAAGCGTCAAGAACGGGTACTTCTCGAAGGCACGATGATAAGTGATGCAGCCCTGTCCGATACGCGTGAGGTCGTTGGTACGCTCGCACTCTGCCACAAAGTGAGCAATGCCCTTGATACCACTCGAAGTGGGCTGCGTCTCCTCGTCCAGGTGAACCACCCACGTGTTGGGCGGCACAACAGAATACTCACACGCATAGTTGAGCGCTCTCGCTTTGAACTTGGTTTTGTTGGGCGTTTCATACGTCATGGGAACTTTGAGATGAATCACGTCTGGCTCAGGCGGCGCCTGGAACACATCGGCATCAGTGACAATCTCTATGAGGTACGGAAACATTGGATTACGACTCATTTCATATTGACAGCGACGAATAGTTTCCATAAGCACCTCGTTGTTAATTCCGCGCGACACAATACGAAACACTACATTGTGAGACGTAGGCGGGATATCATCCAGACGTGTGTTGTACCTGAACCAAAAGTTGCCAAACACGGAAGCAAAGGAGGAGGGAAGAGCGATGAGCCAGATGAGACCGAGGTAAGGGGAAGCGATCCACAGATGACTGTTTTCTTCCGAAATGCGGTCTAGTGGCCATATGGCACCCTGAATGGAGTAGAGACCGACCATAAGGCCGCCGATCCACAGCACGACAAACAAGCGATGCAAGGTGAGCGGTCCCAGAAAGGAGATGTCTCGAAAGTGTTCGGGGGTGTGCGAGGGAGGGGGCAGATAGAAAGGCGGGCACGTGACGGCCTTTTCTACGTCTATATAATACGGGGTGCGCTCAGAATCGGAGGCGGTGGGGGAGGGAGTTTTCATGGTCCTCGGCGGAGGCGACGGGCGGAGGCGACTGGATGAGGTCTGAGGGCGCGGTCATTGCGAATTCAAGGCAAGACGGGACGCACGACCCTTAAGGGCGCGGAAAAAGAGGAGGAGGAGGAGGTTTGAGGGCGCTACAAAGCGTTTCACGTGGAGTCAGGGCGAAGGGCTGGTCGTTTCGCGAGACAGAGATGCACAGCTTGTAAAGTTGGGTTGGGAAGTCGTAGCAAATGCGACGAACTGCTGAGATAAGGGAACATGTTGTATATCGGGTAGGATATTAGTTTCAACGCTGCATGATAGGAGGTAAATGCTTGAGATGTAATATATATAATATACATATGCCACTGTAATGATGCGCAGTAGTTCGGGGAGCAGACAGATTTGCTCCAACTCGCCGTAAGGGCTTGCTCCGTCGAGCGTTCACATAGTTTCTAAGCAGTTGCTCAGTTTTTTAGTACTCTAGTGCATTCTCCTACCAAAAAAACAGATACCTTTGTACGTGCATAGTCATACACAAACCTATTGGCGCCACAACGTTCAAAAGGAAACCCACTCCTACCGCCAAACCGAAGCCGGTCTGGAAGCCCAAGCTGATCCGCGAACCCAAGACCCCAGCCAAGGATTTCAGACCTAGACCCAAAGTCTTGAAGACCAAGCCGAAGTTCCTTTCCGCGCGGGGTCGTGATGATGATGATGATGGTGATGATCGCCGCTAGGTAACACAAGTCAAAGAACTGGGTTTTGAAGAACAAAGGTTGAATCAATGAACTGTGCGCAAGGGGACCATTTTCTTCGTAGTTGGGACCCAGGCGAGGTCGAATCACTGACCTTGCTGTGCGCTGTGAAACAAAATGTTCCAGTCCTAAAATATGAGCTTGATATGTCTCATATGAACAGACATTCCCCGCGTTGCATGTTGAAGAAAAAGCAGGAGAAAGGACAAATCCATTAGTAAATCGAAAGCACAAACCGGAAACCGGTCTGAATTGGATCGCTTAAGACCGATCCCTCACGTCATTAATGCTTCTGAATCAGCGAGATTGAGTCATAGCAGTTCGACATCGGATGCACCATATGAACTTGAATTGACAGAATATACGGCCGGGAAGATCAAACGTGCAGTATGAGATCCATTTAGCAAGTTTTAACTCGCCCAAACGAGTGTAAAGTGGTCTTGGATTTTATCACATTCTATATCGTTCTCTTTTGCCTTAATCACCGGAGTTTAGTGCCCCTCCCCCAAACCCTCTCAGATGAGGACAGAATGAACAGCGGATTGTTCTTTGTCATGATTGGTCCTTATTTCGAAAAAACCCAAAGGACTTCGAAATATGAGGCTTCGAGCATTTTCAGGTCTGCCGGATGTCTCAATAGTTTAGGCAGTTGTATTTGTCGCTGGAGCTCAGACCAAAACCTGCACTGAAAAGATGCTATCCAACATGGCACGTGACAGATTCCTTTCGAACTCAAATATATGCTTGAAATCTAACCATGAGATACTGGAATTGATGACGTGTTCTTGCATTAAATATAGCGTTTCACTACACAACATGCCATTCCATGGTCGTTATAGAACGTAGAGGTGTACATTGACTGCTCTGTGCTTATTGTAGATATATCTATTCATGATTGTGTTCCGAATCGCTCCGAGAATCAAGGTGGATACAAAACGAGGACCCTTTGCTACTGTGATTATTGGCAGAAGAGAGCCAGTCATTGGTCGATTGTCTGTCTGTTTACCAGCAATGATCGACATATGCGTTTGTTCCACAGTGCCAGGTTACCACTATATGTTTTTTGATGATCGTGTCACCGCGTTTGTGGGATGCCATGTTCCTCTCGATGGCACAACGACATGACGTCATTGTGGTTTCTTGCGGAGAGATACTCATAGCCGCATAATTCAAGTCATCATAAAGTACCTTGGATGAACTGCGGAGTATAAGTTTAGGCCAGGCGACTGTGTCATTCGCCTCGGTAATGGCACGAACTGTTCAACTTGACAGTTTTACTTTTTCTGAATATTCCGAAACGATATACGTGAAGCCCACTCCTCTCCTGGCATATGATTTCCACCAGTTCCTGGTTAAACGTAGGAACATGGCTGTGCTCGACAAATGAAGGACTTTTTCTTCTGAGGGACGTAGATCACGAAACATTCTTCGCTTAGAACTTAGATTTATGGGCTGAGTTATGGCTGAAGCCATACTCAGAAGGTAAAAAGGTGCTTCTGACAGGGCCGCTTGAACGTATGAGGTTGTAGTACATCTTCCACTGTGAACGATGACGATGTTCAAGTGCCAGCAAGTAGTGGATTTTCGGTAAGCAAACGACTCGTTGTGAAGCTGTAGAATTCAAAACAAAGACAGAATGACAATGTTAAGAAGATTCAGTTCAAGAACCACACTCCCCTCTCCCCCTATCTCTCCGTAGTACTAGACTATAAAAGGCTCAGGTGAAGGGCGAGAATTGTGTCGTCTCTGTTTCATTGCACATCGCCACATTGACTTGATACAAGTAAGGATACAAGATACACCAAAACACAACGTAATCTCAAGCGTTTCCCAACATGAAGTACCTTTGTTTGTTTGTGCTCGCTGGTACTATGCTGCTGTGCTCTGGCGTTTCTGGGGCTATTGTGAAGAAGCACGGAGGGAAGAGTGTCTCCAATGCGGCAAAGTACGAGAAGATGGCGGACATGGAGGTTGGTACTGCTGTTCGTGACTGGGATGACTATTATGACGATGACTGGTATGATGATGATGATGGCAAGTACTTTAGGCCTCGCTACTGGAATCCGTATCCGGTTTACTACTATCCTCGTCAGTATCCGGTGTACAAGCCGAGGAAGGTGTTCCCGAAGAAGAAGTTTGGTTGCAAGGGTGATGATTGCAGCGATGATGATCGCCGTTAGGACTTGATGCTACACGCGCATCTGAGTCGGCGCGCGCTCCACTGCACTACATCGCTGGTAGGATAGAGAAAAGGAGTTGTGATGTGTGGCGGTGGAAGAGAGCTTGGAGAGAAGTGATATGAATTAACGCGCCACAATATGTTATGCTTCCTAGTAAATGCTTGTTGTTTTTATGTTTTGCTGTGGCTATGGAGTTTGGCAGTACAGAGCAATGCGCACATGTGCGTTGAAGATCGCTCACGAAAAGCGGAAACAGAAGTACGTGTACGTGTAACGTTGCAGCGGGGCAAAACGCGTAAAGGGTTTGTGGTAGCCGCATGCACTGGCGCTACTCAGTGCGGCACCAAGGAAATGCTGCACCGGCGCCAACGGCGAGAAACTCTCACGTACGTACATCCATCACGCGAGACTTGGATTCAGTGCGCTGGCAGCTCTCGAGACTTTAGGCTCGAGACATCTGTGAGGGGTGTGCGTTCGAGAACGTGCGAGCTGGGACATGCAATTGTGTGCTCTCTGAGAGCGGTGAGTCGTTGCTCACAACTCCGCATCGATTTCCCGAATATCGACAAGGATAAGCTGCAATGTTTTGCTTGCGAGCAGCGGAAACTGGCTTACGAAGGTAAGCTTCGCGCCCAAGCGTATCATGTTGCGCCGTTCAAGTACGTGGTTATGGAGTGCACATGTGTTCGCAAGCTATGTGATCTATCTGTGTTTACGCATCAGTTGTTGGCGCTCGGTTTGCCGAAGACCTGCGCCCAATACAGCTGACCATTACGACCGCGTCCAACATGCACGCCCATGTGCGTAGCCTTGGCGTTGAGTAAATTGCGACGATGACCCGGGCTTTTCATCCAACTATTGACAGCATGCACCGGGTTCTTCTGGCCTCTAGCCAAGTTCTCTGCGGCCCATACAAACCGATATCCCACGCGACGCACACGAACACCCAACCTCGAGCCATCGTGCCCCACGTGACTCAAACGGATCTGCCGAAACGCCAGGTCGGCGTTGTGTTTGAGCGCGGCCACATTGAGCTTTGCATCCAGACGCACCGGCGCAATGCCGAATCTGGCGCGCTGCTCGTTGGTGAGACGCAGCAGACGACGGCGATACCTGTCCTGTAACGAAGAGACCTGCCCAGAAAGCCTGACCGCAGTAGCCTTTCTCGGTGAACAGGTGCGACAGTTTGATTGCTGAATGGGCAACAACTGCGGCGCGGGCTGCGTAACGGCGCTGGCATCTTTGGTGTAGCGATCACGCCTGCAGCCACAAGCGCCCTTCGCAGCGGGCGGGCGTCGGGGGGACGGGGAAGCCGTGGTGGGGAGATTCACGCAGAACGATGTGCACGGATATGGAACTCCGCGGCGGGGGAGAAAGTGAAACAAGTAGCACGAATGGTGGGGTGGACGGGTGGAAG
>JASCIV010000396.1:0-21327 GCA_030374735.1 Gracilaria caudata
CCCCCCCACCGCGCCGCGCGCCGCGCTCGCCGCGCCCTCCCCCAACCTCGGCCCCGATCGCGCCGCCGCCGCCGCCGCCTCCTCCGTCCCTCTCGACACGCTTCTCTCCAAGCCATTCACCACGCTGTCGCCCGCGCTCAGCTTCCGCGTCACGCTGCTCTCGCCGCACGCCGCCGCGCTGCGCGAGCGCGTCTCGCAACTGGTGCGCGCGCGCGGCGCCACGCTGTCCGAATGGCGCGCGCTGTCCGCCACTGCGCTGGACGCGCAGCTACGCTGCGCGCCCGCCACGGATGTGGAGCGATTGCGTCGGCAGCTGTTTGAACTGGGGCGCGCGCATGCGGCGGATGTGGTGTTGCAGGCGGAGAGTGTGGCGAGTGAGGCGAAACGATTGGCGGTGTTTGATTTGGATTCCACGTTGATTGCACAGGAGACGATTGATGAGCTGGCGGCGGAGATGAATGTGCAATCGCATTGTAAGAGTATTACGCATCGCGCGATGAATGGGGAGATTGCGTTTCGAGATGCGCTTTCGCAGCGTGTGATGTTGTTGAAGGGACTTTCTACGTCTGCTTTGGAGGATGTGAAGAGTCGTGTGAAGTTTACTCCGGGTGCTTTTGAAATGGTGCATGTGTTGAAGTCGATGGGGTGTCGTACGGCGGTGGTGTCTGGTGGGTTTCATTTCTTGGCGGATCATGTGCGTGATGCGTTGGGTTTGGATTTTGCGTTTGCGAATCGATTGGAGGTGGATGCGCGTAGTGCGAGCTTGACGGGACGTACGTTGGGTGAGATTGTGGATGCGCAGTATAAGAGTGATACGTTGAGAATGTTGGCGCAGCGTTTCGGATTGAGGAGTGAACAGACTTTGGCGGTGGGTGATGGCTCCAATGACCTGCTCATGATGCACAGTGCGGGACTGGGCGTGGCGTTTAACGCCAAACCTGCGGTACAGGATCGTGCCAAGTATCGCGTTAATCAGAGCTCTTTGAGTGATGTGTTGTATTTGTTGGGCTTGTCGCAACAGCGTATTCAGACGCTGGTCGGCTCTCTTCAGAAACGCACTTGATGCGCCCCCGCTTGTTTGTTTGTTTGTTTGTGTTTGCTTGTTGCGCGCTTTGAGGTGGCGGCGATGTCGCTGTTGTAGCTTGGTACTTGACGTGTTGCTGTTGCTCTAGTTCTTTTCTTCCCTCGCTTTAAAGACCACAAGTATCAGAACAACGACGTGCATTCGTCCGTCTCCCTATCTCTCAGCGTGCCGAAATCACTCTCTTCCCATACGGCGTCCACCGCGCTCTTGAGCACGTGCTGCACTCCGCCGTCCTTCCTAGTGCCACCCTTTGTCTTCTTCGCGAACTGTACGTCCATGCCATCCACCGCCTCATCACCGTCATCATCGTCAGCTTCCACGTCCATGTCCCCATCATCGTGCATCCGAACGTCCTGAGCGTCATCCACGCCCATCTCAAAATCTTCCGCCAGCCGCATCACGCCGTCCACCCCAGAGCGCTCGCCACCCGTCTTGCCCGCCGCGCGCCTGCTGTTCCTCAGCCGCAGCAGCGCGTTCAGCACCTTTTTCTGTCCAAACACCGCGCGCAACATGCGATGCTTGCGCTGGAAACACAGCTTGAGCATTCCGTCCCATTCCGCAAAATCCACCTCGGGTCTCGGTCTCCGCGGCTCGACGCGTACCACAGAACATTCCACTTTCGGCGGCGGACGTCATGAGATGGGATACCCTCGCCAACAGCTGCGTGTTCACGGACAGTCTGCAGTACATGGTATCACCCGGTTTCGCGGTGAGTCGCTGCGCAAACTCATGCTGAAACATGAGCACCGCGCAGCGGAACGGTGTCGGATGAGAAAGCAACCTGAACAGCAACGGCGACGAGATCTGATACGGTGTGTTGGCAACACAAACATCAAAGTACGGCAGCTCATGTTTGAGCACGTCGCCCTTGATAACGCACAGCTTGCTCTCGTGCGCAGTGGCCCGCACGCGTTTGTAAAGCTCGACGATCATGCGCGCGTCCAGCTCGTATGCGAGCAGCTTCTTACATAGCGGTAGCGCGCGCACGGACAGATTGCCCATGCCGGGCCCGACCTCCAGCACGACGTCGGTGGAGCGCAGCGCGCATTTGGCGATGATGGCGTCGGCGAGGCGCGGGTTGCGAAGGATGTGCTGCCCGTGCGTCTTCTGGAACGAGATGCCGCGGTGGCCGAAGCGTTGCCGTGGCCTGCGCGCCGGGCTGGCGGCGCGACCTCTTGGAGATGCGACCCATTTGAGCGCGGCTGCGGTGGCGGAGACAGCTGTGGCGCTACCGCGCAGGCCTCTTTCGTTTCGGATTCGGATCACCAAAATCCGAAAAATCCGAATTAAGAAAAAAAAAAGTCCGAGACGACGGCTGTAAGCGGGGCAAAACATTACAGTTCGGCCCCAGAACGAAACTGTAAGCATACCAAAACATTACAGTTGGCGCCAAGACCAACCAAAACAATGTGGCCAAAAACCCCAACCTGTGCCACAATGTCAGTGGCCGTGAAGCTCTACCGTTGATGTTCCAGCACAGTTCATCTGCCGCGGCCGCCGCCGACGGAGGTAGTTTTAGATTTAGCAAACGCAGGGAAAGACAAGGCAAGAGCGACGAAGGATGCGGCTGTTGCGCTCGCGTTAAATAAAGGCAATTATAGACGCGATGGCTGCGGCGCCTGAGCATCGGAGAGATTGTTGTGTATAAATCCACGATTTTGACAAATGGACGAAGATAAACACAGTGAATTCACGTCAATACCTTCTTTTCTTATAGCAAGAGCAAGGGAAATATTCATATCTTGCACCTGCGCAAAATGAACTATGTGCTGCGTAATATCGTACGTGCGGCGTGTAAAACGCGCCGCCAGAAGACAAGCTCTGAAGTGCGGCGTGCGGGCCGTATCGCTGCCAAAGACGTTCCGGAAGGCAGCGAGCCAGGCGCGCCGGTACCAGTGAGGCCCGGGAGTGTGGCGCCAGGGCGGGTCGAATCAACCGAGACTCTGGAAGGACGGCGCAAGAGCGAGCCGTCGCAGGCAACGTTCTGAAAGTGTGCGCCGCATACGGCGGGAAGAACGACAGTCTGGACCAGCTCACTGCACGCCATGCAAAACGATGACGAACAGGCTGGAGGGCGAGTTGGCGTGCGCCTGGTAAAAGGCACAGGGACGAGCTGGGACGCGCGTTTGTGCGCGTGCCACAGGATGAATACAGGAGGAACAGACAATGGGCACTCCGTGCGCTCATACCGGTGGCAAACGCAGAGCGTGGGCGCGTTGGACGCTCATGCTCACCGGGAGATCTCGAACGCAGACGTGCGGCGCGTCCGGGCACGGTACGTTGAGGATGCAGGCGCGGACGCGCCCATATGCGCGGGAGCTGGAGCAAGTAGGCGAGCGACGCTCCCAAACAATTAAGAGAAGGTTGCAGGGCATAGTAGCACGCCCCGAACAGCGTTCCTATTAATGATCCGGCCTGTGCCTGGTGGCGCTCATCGCGCAACGATAACGGCCGTGCAGCACACAATATTCATGCGCAGAAACGGAGAACAGAAGTCTCTCTCGATACCGTGCGCTTCTGCAGCGCAAGACGCTTGTGTGAGCATTCATCCAGACGCATAGTGTGCTGTTGGCAGTATCTACTGTGTTGAGTGTTGTACAAACCGTCGGGGACGGAAAACCCACCAACGGCGCCCGCGAAAAGACACCCACGGTGTTAAACCCGTGCTCTCGGGACGGTAGCACAGAAGGAAAACCCTTCATCAGGGATTGCACGTGCCAGGCGTAACTCCTACCGCCGAATACGGAACACTATTTTGCACTACATTGGGAAATCGCACAATGACTCCGATGCCGATCCAGACTCAACCATCTCGCTCACCACGCGCCATACGCGCCATATGGATCGAGCTTGATGTGAGGAACGCTGGGCAATTACAGAAAGCGTGAGGCCAACGGCCAAACCATGGAGTAAGAAGGGTGGCAGGGCCGTTACGGCACTACGAATTTCTTCGATAGTTCGAGATGCCCCGGAAAGTAGACTTTGCAGAGCGTCTTCGAAAGAGAGTATGGAGGCTTCGTCTTTCTCATTTCCGTCCTCGGTTTTAGCTGCATTCTGATCCTTTTCTTCGGCTTCATGTTCGGAAACCTCGATAGCTTCGTCGTCGATTAAGCTAACGAAAGCCTCAGGAGAGAGGGTTTCCTCGTGATGCTCGTTCTGGTTGTGGTCCATAATACGGGAGGCAATACGCCAAAGCGGGTGAAGCAACAGGAAGAAGCTGGAATGCATTGCACTGGTTTCTCCAGGTATTTATAGAACAGGAAAACCGTCAATAACCATGTGGTGGCGTTTCTGAGGGGGTGTCCCAAAACTCCAGAGGCACTCCCAAACGGATATCTTTCGGTATCTCGCTTGAAATAAGAGCTCAGTTTCCTTGCTGCGCTCTCATCCCAGCAATCTTCATCTCTGCCGCGCGCACGTGAACACCATTTTAGAGGAACAAAAACGGTGCGGGTGGTGACAACCCAAGTGCTCGAGAGTACCAGCCTAGAAGGGCAGAACAAACCAATAGGTGTGTCTCTGAGGTTTGTAAAGAAAACAAAACGAACAAGGAGAGACCAATGCCCACAAGAACCAAATGAAGATAGCAAACAAACAAAGATAGATAGAGAACCGAATGAACAGATCCGAACAACCGAAGGAAACCAGTAGCGCAACTCAACCAAAAGAACACAACACTCCAAGACAAAACAAACAAGAACAGATAAAAGACAAGGAGCTGCAAAGCGCCTACAATTGGAGGTCTGGAAGAGAGCTCGAAGAAATTGAAAGACGACTAGATTAGAACCAACACGGAAGGCCACTCTCTTGGCCTAATACGTGGCTCCCGACTGAAGAAGGAGGCACAAACCCACTATGAAGGCGATGTGACAAAGAAATTGAAGTGGAGGAGTAGTTGACGTCCGAGAGGAACGAAGCGACCGGGTAGACTGCGTGGATGCCCCAGATATACGGAGCCCAGGAAGAAAATATGTAACTGAAACAACAACGAAAAAGACGATAGACCCAAAAGCAAATCAATGAACAGATGAGAACTAACGAAATGGAATGCCACAAGCAGACGGTGAATAGAAACCAGATTCATATCTGAAACAGAACGAGATGATACGATGGACCAAAGCGCAAACAATAAACCAAATGAAAAGAACAAACCGATGAGACGAAAAGACACAAATTGGGATCGAGGAAGCCTTTTGTAGTTGAACGAGAGGCTGAATAACAACTAACAATATTCGGAGCAGTGTACCACAAGCCCATCATGGGGCAGCGCTGCCCGCAACTTTGTTGTCGGTGCGGTAGACCAGGCCGCCCGAAAAGAAAGAAAGAGAAAGGAAGAAATAGGTGATGGCAAGAAGGCGCAGACCGCGCTGAAGGAGGAAGGGGGGTGCCAAGGGGAAGGCTTATGAAGGGGGAAGAGGAGGTCTGCAAGGGAGAGGGGAGTGGTCTGCCTGAGTGAGAATTTGGCCCTGATGCCGTTGACTCGGGGGTTTATATAGACAATTCATGCACTGAATGCACTCTAATCATACATAGCGATATCTAATCATGTTTTCCAAACTAGGTTGTTTTGTTTGTAGAGATGCACGTCACCAGAGTCTAGGAAGATATCCTGTCCCACCAGAGCTCACCATCTACTCACAGCTTGTTCCCAAGCTTCAGGCCACTCCATCAATGCATGTTCTGGTTGGAAGTGCGGCGCACGACGAAAGGCGGTGGGGCAATGTAGATAGTAATGATTGACATGCACAGATGCCACAGTAGAGTTGTGCGTGGTGGTGCGCAGTGGCGCTCGCCACCCTCTTTGTGCGTTTTGAGTGTTTCAAATTTGACATGTCCATGCGTCCCACCAATCACGCGTACCTTAAGCGCCTATGAGTGGAGGAGTCAGATGAGTTCGGTGTGCGTGTTCGTAGCAACGAGCACAACTTTCCATGCGCGCAATGCAGTGGGCGCTAGGACCTTCAGTCAGGGCGCGGAGAAGCACGCTTCATTTCTCACCTAAGCGTGGCGACGAGCAACAGACTTTCCATGCTTGCCACTCGCACACTCTGCATTTGTGCGTAAGCTATCACGCAACGCACCAGTCAGGAACGCATGGAGGCGGGTCTCATCACTTTTCATGTGTGCTACAATTGGCACGGAAACGTTCCTTCATGCGCTCGGTGGCGGAGCGTAGTAATTCCTTATGGCGCAAGGGCGGCAGAGCAAGACAGTAGCCCTCAATAACGGCGACAGCCATGAGCAACAAGGTCCAACGGTCCAACGATCCTCCTCTTACACGCGCGCATGAAGCGCACACCACTCCTGAACAGGCGGCGCAGCAAGCCCGCAGCAAGCCCGCAGCAAGCGCACACCAAGCGCACACCACTTCGTGAACAGGCGATCCAGCAAGTGCGCAGCAAGCGCGCACCACTTCGTGATGTGCGCGAACTACTTCCTGATACGCACGCACCAAGGGCGCACAACTTCTAATCATACGCGCCGCAGACACGCACCACGTCACGATATGCGCGCATTGAGAGCGCACGACTTTTTTCATGATGCGCGCCGAGCGGCGAGCCTCATTCGGAGATTGGAGGGTGGGGGCCCGGGGGGGAGGGAAGGCGCCCCGACTTCACTGGGTGCTGAACAATGGCGCGCCATATTATGGTGGGCGCTGGAAGCGCCCGAGATTAACGGGACGCCAAACGGTGGCAGTGTTCCTCGAGACCCGGCGGGGGTTGCGCGCGGCGGAGTTAGTTAGTTGATGAGATGAAGGCACAGCTTCCACTCTGTCCCCATTTATCTCCAGCGACATACGAAAAACATCTGTTGGGGAGGTGTCCCCGAAGTGCTGGGACACCTCCTCGGAAACGCCACCAAACACTCCCCCGCTCAGCGGTCGCTACGCCCGGGCGACCGCAAAGTCGTCGCTACGCCCGGGCGACCGCAAAGTCATAGGACGGAGAGAAATGATCGTAGGCAGAGCGAGAAAAGCAAAATGAGGTCCTGCTCCGCTTCACAGTTCGACGTGGTCCATAGATACAAGCGAGAAGCATATAAGACTTGAAAAGAAAACGAGCGAAGAACATATTCTGAATAAAAAAGAAAGCGGAGTATCCAAATACAGTGAAAGAATGATATACGTCCAGCGATACTGATAAACGAGATCTGGCTCATATTCCTGATAAAGATTAGAGTGATGTAGAGAGCAGATGATTTCTTCCTGTAGGGGAAGAGACGAGGGCTCACGCAAACGACAAAGTCCAACGGCCGACAGAGATCCATGGATCTGCATCCCCAGCTATTCTTCTCATCATCTTTGACCATAGATACTTGATGATGAACGTATGACTTGAATGATGTACCGCAGAGTGCTGGCACAAAATTCTTCCTTGTAGAACTCTCCACGTCCTTGACGCAGAACATGAACTTCGGTGCGAATAGATATCTGACTTGGTACGCGGTAGTCGCTTTTGATAAGATCATCACGGCTGCTGAAGACAGTAGAAGACCACACAATAATGCACTTGGTCAACAAGGCACTCAACAACCATTTCTGAAAGTGCCTAGAGAGCTGAAATGTCTTCTCAATGCGGCTTTCTTTCCCATGTCTTTGAGAAAGATAATGAGGTGGATGTATGATCTCTCGAATGCTATCATCCACAGGAGGGGTAGTGAAAGATTCCTCGACGCCCGCGACCATGACCAAGGTCTCTGGATAGGATTTGAAACAAGATGCATGCTTGGCTAACGTGGGAGCCAAACCATGATTTGAAACAAAATGACCAGTAGCTTCATGCATTGTATCACAAACGTGAGGCTGAAGTGCTTGACTGTCATCTTCTTGGACAGATGCCTGAGCATGTTCCGAATCACGTCCAAGGTTCTCATTAGCTCTGATGCCTAAATCGTCTTCACTTCGCTCAACCTTACTCAACAGGGAGAGATCAATAGAGTTCAATGAAAATTGAGATTGAATCTCACAGAGAGCGACATTGACCATCTTTCAGAACTCTTCGTTATACCTGTACTTCGCAAGATGATCCTGCATCCTCATATTCTTCGACTTCATCTTTTTCTTCTTCACAAGCCTCTCCCGAATTTTTGCAACACATTCGGAAGCATCTTTAGGCAGCTGCTTATGTGTCTCTGCAACTTTTGTCTCGGAGAAAAGAATTGGAGAAGCACTAGAGAGATGAAGAGTGGGGGCTGCTTAGTCGGCGATGCTACATCCTCATCATCCTCCGTGGTGAAATCCAATCCATGCTCATTGGAAGAGTAATCCAAACTGACCGACACAGCACCTTCTTTCGACTTCTGGAGAGTAGGACTGTTCTTCGGAGCCTCTAATGCACACTCCGACTTAACTTTTTCGAAGGAAACCCTTGGCTTTGGGTCGTCCCTCGAACCCGGCCATTCCCGATTCATCTCAATAGAATGACCAACTTCTCCACACCCACCACATCGGGTGTCATGGCATGATTCTGAACTCACAACTGGCCGAATTATGAACTATCTGCTGACCGAGGGAAGAATGACTCTCTTCATCTTGAGCAGCAACATCTAGTTGAGTCTCCACAAACCAACATCTGAAGCTCTTTCGTCTCGGAAACCAACCGCTCAATCTTGTCTTCAAGAGGTGCAGTGATTGCTGAAGGATTCTGCTTCGGCTTCTGAAATAGGTCTGCTGACGGAAAGGCACTGAAAAGGGTATGAAATTCACAGGCCTTCTTACTAACAGCAAATGCTTTGACTAATTTCTCTAGCGTCTGATAGTCATCAGCACCACGATAGAAAACAAACTCAGCGAGATCGGCGTGCTCTCTGATAGAATTTCAAAGCAACCCGAATCTTGAATGCACGTCAAAACCTGCTTGGTCAAAGAACACTTCCATCTTCTTCAATGACCCTAACAGGTCAGCATCATCAAGATGCACCGACACTGTTTGATGAAAAATTCTGCTGGTTCTTCAAGAACTCCAAAACGATCAAAGAAGGAAGCCTTGACTTCTGTATAGTCCTTTGCATCATCAGAAAAAGAACCATCAAAAGCATAGTTATCGTAGAAGAAATCAAATTCCTCTACACGAAGATAGCCCAACAACTTGACAACTCCGCCAACATCTGGGACCTGAGGCACCAAAACATTCTCAAAGTACAGAAAGAACTTCCTAACATCACCGATATTTTGCAACACACTCGGAAGCATCTTTGGGAAGCTGCTGATGGCGAAGCGTTACCAGTCGAAGACGATGAAATTCCTTGTTTCCTCGCCGAAGCGGACTCACCAGACGATCTGGATTGGCTCGATTACGATTGGGATGAATACCCCGAATCGGGTGATCAAATGGACGCGATGCTTATCGCCGAAGAGGAAAAAACCCCTCCGGGAAGCTTCGCGCCCATACCTCCAGAGGAGATGATCAGAGAACAGCAAGGTGACCCCTTCTGTACGAAGATTTGCGCCTGGCTTAATGGCGGTGCAACCCTCCCTTTCGAGGTGAATGACATCGGATACCTCGTCCGAACGGTTGAGGAAACCCCACAAGTCGTGGTGCCACACACTCTACAATCTAGGGTGTTGCATTTGTCGCATTATTCGAAACATGGGGGACACGCCGTGGAGCAGAGGCTCTACCTCACATTGCGAAGGAATTATTATTGGCCCGCATTGGCGGTCGATTGCTACGCCACTGTGCGGTTCTGCTCCAAGTGTGCTCGGAATTGCGTGGAACGGCGCTGTCACTCGACGAAGTTGAAGCTCTTCCCGGCTCGGGCACCTCTCGAGTTTGTCGCGATAGACATCCTCGGTCCGCTTCTAACCACCAGACGTGGACATAAGTTCTTACTCGTGATTACGGATCGGTTCCCGAAGCTAGTTCGGACCTTACCTTTACGGAAGTTAACCGCTTTCGCAATAGCACAAGCCTTTTTGACGCACTGGGTCTTTTTTTACTGTCCGCCGGGTAACTTACTCTCCGATAACGGGAAACAATTCGCATCGCGATTCTTTCAAGACGTATGTCGGATTCTTGACGAGAAGAATTCTTTTCACAACGACTTATTATCCCCAATGTAATGTGCAGGTTGAGCGGTTTAACCGAACGCTGCTCGCAGCTCTCCGTCCTTACGTTGCTGACCACCCCCGTACTTGGGATCTATTCACAGATGCTCTGACATTCGCGTACAATACGCAGGTAGACAGAACTACTGGTTTAACCCATTTGAATTGGTGTTGTCTCGTCACCCACCCTCCGTGGCGTTGGAACCACAGCACTCGCTTGAATCATTCCATTCTGTGAAGTATTATCGCCAGAAATGGAAGGAATGGCCTACTAAGCTCTTGTCAGCCGCTCGCCGCTCCATGGCGCGTGCTCAAGCCGCTTAAAAGCGTGATTTCGATGCCCACGTACGGGAGACTACAACACCTAGCAAAAAGGGATATTTCTTCTTTGTCCGTATGGAGCATTGGAACCCGGACAAGGAGAAACGCCATAAACTCTGTCCTGTGGCGGATGGACTGTAGAAGGTGATTTCAGTTCACATACACACACTGGTAGTGGAACTTGTCCACGCTCTTGAGCGGATCTTTCGCGACCGCGTCGTCCTATCCCTACCATTCTCCTTGGAGATTACTAAGGTAGCACCTACTTCCACTCCCGTGGATAAGTCAGTACCGGAGAACTCCGTGGCTTGCAGACCTTCTGTCTTGCCACACTCTACAAGGGGATTGTCTGATTTACCGATGTTATCAGCAACGCCAGGCCAGAATGGCCTTTCTTCTCTAAACCCGCTGCGTGGTGTTTTTACACGCCGGTTGGACGGAAAAATTACTCCCCATGACGCTCCGTCTAAGGAGGGGGAGGAGACTTTGAATACTCCTCGAGAGATTTCTACCGCTTCGTCGCGTCATGATTCTCGGGATACCCGGACTTCAAACCACGTCGATCAGGACAACAGTGGAACAGAAGCTCGGGCAGATGACGTGTCACAGTCACAACTACGATTTACATCGGAATGGAACCCGTTAGGGAAGAACAAGCCGCATCTGCGCTGCACGACACCCGTCACGGGGAATCCTCACCTGCAGAATCGCTACGGAGTTGAAGACTTTCCGTTGAGACCGAATTGTCAACGGACGCTACTCGCAATTGCGCTACAGTTCCGGCTTCATCTTCGCAATTCGATGATGAACCTTCGCAGCACATCCCGTGGAACACGGTTCACCATCGCCAGCGTCTCTGGAGCACAAGGTACAGGCCTTCGCAGACCCTCCTACGCCGACTTCATCGGATAATTTCGCCAGTAAAGTACGGAGTACACCCTCGGTCACGAGTGACCGACCGGGTAAGCACATTGCACCCAACGGGGCAGACAAGCAAAGGAACTTGGATCCGGAGGCAGCCGTACCACGTAATCGCGAGCGTACCCCCAGTGTCTCGGTTGAACCGGAGTATCATCTGGAAGGAGAAGCCGCTCACTCCCGATAGTGTGCACGTCGATGACGGAAGTAACTCGTTGAGGAGAGAGCTAGATGAGTCAGCAGGATCTGGAAAAAACGCATATACCCCGCACTGGGATCCTGACCCCGGTCTACGCGGCACATCGATGCGCACGGTGTACCCAAACCGAGTAAGCTCGCCCCTGGCGCCACTGTAACGCGCCGTCGCGGGAACACTCCGGCACAGCAGTTGGACAAGCCCTCACGTGAGGTGGCGGAACGCGCTACGGGGCGGAGCGCTCTTAGCCATTCAATGGAAATTGCACGTCATGACAAGGAGGATGGCCCACACTTAGCACAAATCAGCGCCTCAGGCTGACATATCGCACGAACACGGCGTACCGTTGCACAACCGACTTCTTCGACGACTATACAACAGTCGCGAAAGCTGAAGCTACGTATGCTCGCGGAGCGGGATGCGAAACCATCACCTCCTGATGTGACCGCGACCCCCTCTGGGGTGATGCATTCACGAGGTACCTCAGCGATCACAACGAGCCCAAGTTTGGGAAGGCCTCCGGCCATATTCCTCGTCATGACGAGTTTCGTCGCACGGCGTCGCGGGAAGAAGCCCGCGCAGTGTCGGAACAACCCCGGAACTCTGTGAATCTCGCTCCCCCTGCCATGGAGAGGCAGTACCAAGGCATGGATCCGTAAGGGGAGGGGCACAGTTCAGCACGCAATGCTGGGGAAGCTCACCGCAATGATGAGGTGACGCGTACACGGCAAGGCCGGGAAGTTTACGGAAAGGAGTTCGTGTTCGACCACATCGTGGAGTATTCTTACCACCTGATGGGTACATACACTATCGCCTACGATAGTACAGGTATGGTCCCGAGGCAGACTAGGATGAACCAATGGAATACCTCTTACTCTCTAAAGTGGTGCAATATCATCGTCGATCTAGAAAGGCAATTCCCGCGACAATCGCGAATGCCCAAGTTAGGTAAGTTCCACGTCAGTGGATGAAGAGAAGAAAAAGCACGGTTTCTTTGTTGGAACCGTTGGAAATGGAAAATGGTCACACGAGAACGTGTACTTTTACTCCAGGAACTCGGAAACTTCACTATCGATTAGAGAATGCTTTCCCCTAGGGGGCTTACCTCCCTCTGAAAGTTCAGAACGACGGTCGTTTGGGTTTGGATTCCCCTGGAGACCGGTGATGAGTGCCTCTTACATATCATGAACATCTCCGCTCACCACGTTGCTGCCCGGACCCGCTCGGCCGAAGAATTGCGCAATGCGCGCCGCATCGTCCACAACCGCGGGCACACCCGCGGTTGCCACTGAAGTTCCCCCACTTGGGGCGGGTCCAGGGAGGATCTCGTCCTCTTTAATCGGTCATGGCCGGAGGATAGGGGGCTGGTGCATCCAGGTCCACGAAAGGTGCGCTCTTGGCTCCCGCGCTTTTCAGGTACAGACTGTTCCAGAGCCTCCGTGTTCTCCATATCGGTATCAATCGCCTCGTTGGTGTGCTCAACTCCCGGAACGGGATCTTCACCTACCATTTTATCGACCATGGGATCGTCCTCGCCGTGCGCATAACTGCGGTCCGCGTCGTCGTCGACAAAGCCGGTCGGATGCCCAGGAAGAATATGTCTCGGCTCAAGCCGGTATTCTTCCGCTGTAGCGGCGTATATCTTCTGTATCTCCCAGGAATCGAAATAGATGAAGTCTTCCGCCGTCGACGTCCTGCGTCCTGGAGACTAGTCGTATGTCCGGTCACCGTCGACTCGTGCACTCTGTGACAGAGGAACCATACTCCAGTCGGTCTGGTCCATGGAGTCGAGTAATTGTAGCATTTACTCGACGTTCGCTGGCCCGCCTAGATGGATACGCAGATCGAGAGCTCCAATCGCTGCGCACACTCGAAGGGGATGTAGCACAGTCTATATTGGTTATACGACTCCCAGAGGACGAATGCCGCTGCGCGGGCTGCTCACTGAGTTACGAACACGGACCACAGTCCGGAATTTGGATCCTCCATGAGGTACGAACCATAAGAGGTGATGACGGCTGGAAGCTCGATGTAGCAATTCCGACAGGCTTCGAGATGCGCCCACCACGGTGGAATGGCAACATACCGATCTCATTGGCTGGCCGGACAGATCCGTTGAATATCGAAATTCTTGTACAGGACCATATAACCCGAATCAGGGAACGCGACCTTCGCTCAAAGTGGATCAACTCGTTGAAACGAGACCATCCATGATGTCCCACGTAGCGGAACTCAGTCCAAATGATCGGTCGTTCGAAGCACAAAGCCGTCTGTCTGGCGATGTGATTCCCACGCAAGTGGACGGCTTCCAATCCCGCTAAGCGGTTGAGATATCCAATCTCGCCCCTCGTGCGGTACTGACGGAGACATGGACCGAAGAGATTCGGAAAGCGTTTCGCACTGCGAATGGTCATCAGTGTGTCAGCGTGTTCGTTTTTTTCAGGCAGTTCTGTCCCTGATGATCGGGCTGGAGACCTGTACTTACGCACTTGGCTCGGTGCTTCATCCCTCACTTTCTCGGCGTGTTTCGCACCTAGGAGGGGTATATGAAGTGGAACCCCTCTCAGAGGTGTTTTTACCGACTTAGTCGTTTGGTACGAGGTTCACTCTTTCGAGGATGGTATGAGTATTACCGCTATTAGCGGACGTCTTCACCGCATCACTTGCGTCCCGCCGGCCGCGTGGGTGGCAGGAGCCGTGGTAGTGGTGACAGGTTGACGGAACACGTGTGACACCGTAATTGTCAGGATGGTGGTTGGCACAGCATTGCTGGTAGATTTTCTAATATTGTTTAGTTTATTTTACCCACACTGTAGGAAGGTAGATCTACTATATAGTGTCACGGCCAATGACCCTGACACTCAAGTAAGCCTCCCCAACCAAGGTGTTCCCGACAAGTTCTTGTTTCGCTCTGATAGTATTCCGTGTCGGCGTGTCGTTAACCTCCCCGCGAAGTGTGCGCACTTGTAGTGTACGGACTATCACCGCCCTTGGCACGCCCAGAGTCACTGTCTTATTTCACCGTCTATCGCCGGCTGTTTTCCCGATATAAACCGTGTACTCGCCCCTGTATGGGGTTTCTTCACCGATATCTCGTATTTTTTGTTATATTCCCACTTTTTGTGGTTGTTCTTTTCCCATCTTCGGGTGATTTTTCGTGGTTTCACCTCCGGTGCTCCGTGCTTATTGGGCAGTCACACTCGCCACTACGTGGGTTATCATACTTCGTAGCATGTTCATTATACCACACCGGTTACGCACTCTGTCACTGTCCTACGCAAGTCGTGAAGACTAGCCCCGGAATTACCTTGGCTTCGCCCTATAAACAGTGAAAACGGGCACGGTTGATACTGTAGGGTGCCTAAACATGTTCGAATATAACCAGGAGTTCCCAGAACTTGGCCGCGCGACGGCCACGTTGCACAGCTCAATTTCTTAGATTTAATTCATTAGGACGGGAGGGGTCCCACTGGAGGTCACCGGATTCCCGTTGGCCAGAACGTAGCCGTGATTGTTCCCGTGCAAATGCTTTCGTACCACTCCTGGCCACTGGATAATAAGGCTGTACGAGAGTCACTTATAGCGAAATACCGAGCGTACACCGTGGGCGCCAAGACGTACATACCCACCGCCCTGCCCTTCTTACTATCTCAATCGCGGTCAACCACTCAGTGCTGGTTTCCCACCGCTTCTCATGCCCTCTGCACCAATCCACCCTCCCGCTTCACTAAACCCAGCAGCAGCCGCTGCATTGCTCTGAGCAGCACGTTTAAGCACTGGCAACTCCGGAGAGGCCACAAACCCACAGCCGGTGCCGCAGTCATGTTACGTATGGTACGCGCCGCTTGGCTCCCGAATATTTTTTGCTCTGCACTTTTGGCACGCTGCTCATACCAGCCTCAGGCTCCGTTCGCTTCCTATCGCTGCAACACGAGTAACGCCACGATGCGCTCCAAATCGCTTCCAAGGAGTCCGCCGCCAACACGCTGCTCTTCGTTTTCTCGCCACCACGCCCCGCGGTCTGACGAGCAAACACGGCCTCAAAACAGAAGTGACAACAGTCTGCAGTACTTTGGAGGAGTTATACCCCCTTTCTACGTCGTATTTCGTCTCCGCTTCGGCTCGCCCGACCAGTCTCAACACGCCGTCGATGATGAAAGCGCCATATCCTTCTTTGCTGCCCATCCTGCGAGTCCTAATCCACAACTGCCCGACATCTTCGCTCAAACCGTTATGTCAGAGAATTCAATTCCTTTCTATGCTAATACACCGTACAGAAACACTCCCACTACGTCCCACAGCGACCGTATCTCTGCCCCACATTCCTCCCAATCTTCGTCTCCTGCCATCTCTCCGCGACCGTGCACACCGCGTTCTCGTAAATCTCAACAGCACATCTCATCTTCACAGTCATCATATGCCCGTCATCGACCGTCCCCTCCCAACCTTCCATAACTTCTTCGTCGACGCTCTCCTCCCGACTTTCGAAAGATGCCCTATTCGTCAAATCAATCTCCCCAAATTACCTCTTCTTCAACACGAGAACAACCTCTACATGCGCCAAAGTTTCCAGAGTTTTTGCTAACCCCAACCGTTCCGAAACTGGCGCGTAAGGCGCAGGCATCGCAGACTCCCGACGAGGTTGCTCCTTTAGCTCAGAGTGAAGGTCGCCAAAAGCTGCCGAGAGAGAACATCAGAATTGATTCTGTCAAGTCTTGGGGAACATTTGATGATGAACGAAACCCCCTTGGCGCAGACTCTGTTGCAAGGCTCGGTCGAACTCTGTGAGAGGGATGATCCTGTGATTGGCCCTGTTCATTTGCAAGTTGATTTTGATGTTCCTGAAAAGCGAATTGGCATAGACACTTTTGGCTCAGTGTATGTCGCGTGTTACCACGGTGACCTAGTCACCGTCCAGCGCATCCGCATGCCGGAGGTTTCTTCCACTCTGAAGAATGATGCCAAACAAGATGATCCCCAAAGGGAAGCAATGCATCAATTTGCTCGCGAGATTCGTAGATATGAGCGTGTCAGTCATCCAGGAATTGAGCACTTCCTTGGCGCCACTGTCAGGGAGAACAAAAGTGCGACACTGACCGTCACTGCCCTTATGAGAGGTCGGAGTCTTGGGGAGACTTTGAAGAATCTGCGTCGTTAACGCACTCGTTTGGATCTGTCCACACTGGTTAGAATAGTCTTACAGAATGTGGTGGATTGGGAGCACTTCATTCTGCAGACTGCACCTGGGGCGATGCAAAACCGGACAATATTCTTCTTTCAACCCTGCTTCAAGGACACGGTACGCTTCAGCCTCTAATACAGGCTCAAATTTCCGACTTTGGCTTCTTGAGGAGTGTAGGGCAACCGCTTGTTTCACACACCACTGTTGCTGAGTCTGGAGAATTAGCTGCCACATTCAACTATATGGCTCCTGAGGCCTTTGCTAGAGTAAATGGCGACAAGGAACATATCGCTAAGGCCAGTGAAATTTTCTACTATGATATGGTGCTTTTCGAGATGCTCACTCTTCGGACCCAGTCAAGAAGACATCAAATGTTTGATGTCTATGCTATGCCTGTGAAAGGGGCGCGGCTGGAATGGCCAAAAGAAGTAGATGATGATTTCTTTCGGGAGGTGCCGAAAGCTCTTCGCGACCTCTTGGAATCATGTTGGGCACAACGTCCCCTCGACAGACCAACATCTGATGAGCTGTTCGGCAAGTTTGGTTAGGTCTTGTTTACCTTAGATATTCGCGACGGCCAACGGTCAGTCAGTGACATTACTAATCCTAGGTTGGATAGGGACAGAAATGTTCCAAGGACTTCGGGTATGATTCATTCGTTGTGGAAGCGCTCCAGTACGTTGACAGCTCTGGCCATCTGTGAAGGTTCGGTGGTTTTTAGTGATTCGGGGCTCGAGAGCACAGCAGACAGTGGTAGCCTCGATGACGAAAGCGAGGGCGATGTCGTTCCTTGGAATTCCGGCGATACATTGGACTACGTCGATGGCAACCCACGTGTAACTCCGGTGCGATCACTTGAGACGAAAGGTGCAAAAGTTGTTGACGCTTCCAACACCGATGAGCGCCAGTTAGAGGATCCTTAAACCCCTCGAGCGGGATCTTTCCAGACTAAAAAGGCCACACAACACAAGTAATGTTTGTTGCAGTAGATTCCGCAGTCACGATTCAACCTGAGAACAATCAACTTTAGGCCAAAATGTCCCCTATTCTGAAGACAAACGTGACTGATAACAAGAAAAAGGCGCCCACCGCAGAGGATGAGATTTTTCACAACTTCGTTCAAGAATGTCTCAATGCTGTCCCGACGACCGACTTCATTCAGTATCGCGACCAAGTTGGGCAGCACTTTGCAGAGGCTGCGTTTCACTTGTCGAATATTGACGATTCGTACCCGTGTCAAACAATATGAAGTACGTTACGGCACAAAATTTAAGATCCGAAAGTCGTGAACTCGTTTACTGTAACGCCTATTGCGTAGATGAGGGTAAGACTGAGGACTCGGGCTTAACGAATCCATACCCAGGGATTTTACGACGAAAACGTTCCAAAACATTACAGAATATCATTGAACAAAGCGAGCTGACGTTCTTGGTGCTAAAGTGGAGGGAAGATAGAGTTAAACAGACGCCCCCTATGGTCCGAAAAGAAGCCGCTGAACGAAACGCAGAAGAGAAAGCCAGACAAATGTCTGGGCATGAAACGCTTCACGTTATCGACAACGAGCATAGCCATGAGGATTACACCGCAATTTTTGAAAGGCTATGGAACAACAGAAACTCCCATGTCATTTTGAAGGCAGGATGCATGTTTTTAGAAGTTTTTGCAGGATTGAAAATTTGTACGTTGACCTTTGCGGGGGGTGTTGTTGAAGAATTCATATCTGCAGCCTCTTTGTTCGGGAAGCAAGATGCAGGGCTATGCATCGTGTTTTGCAATTCCAAGACGCCGTCATCAAATCAATTTGATGACAAGGTCGGTCATCTCATCCGTGGTGTGGGAGTTCCCTCTATGGCCATTGAAGTTTTGCAGTTCAACAAGACGGACATTTCTATTCAAGTGGCTGGGCATCATTGCCTTTGTGCTATTGCCGCCTCCAGCGAACTTTCGCGCTCCGCAGTGGAACCTTTGGGAGGCCCGGGTGCTTTATATCGAGCGATCACGGTGAACGACAGCAGCTTTAAAGATGTCGACCTTGCGAAGGCGTCCTTGAAGGAAATTAGTCACATTGCTTTGGAGAATCAAAAGGCTGCGGAGTATTTGTTAGACATGGGAGCATTATACCCTGTATCAAGAGCCGCCGCAGAGTTTACAGATCATGGACTGGAGCAGGACATCTTTGTAGCCCTCCAAGCATTTTCGTTTTACAACGCCGAGAGACGAAACATTACTAATGAGTTACGTCCTGAAAGTGTTGACCGCAACTATGTTGCGAAATCGCTCGATCTCCGAATACCTGTACAATGCTGTGTATTCATTCTGCCAAACGCACGATGGCGAGATCGTTTTTGGGAGGGCATCATGCTCCAATCAAGCATTTCTTAAATGATCACTTCGTTGATGAGGACGTTCACTGACATTTTAAGAGAAGAGATAGCACGTGTGGCATGCTGATGTTTTGAAACTCCGAACGCATGAACTCAAGGTCAAGAATGCAGTTCTTCGGACATTGCAGTTTCTAGCCTCACCAAACCAAGGACCTCTTGTAGCAGCCCCATGATCTAAGGCATATCAGGAAGTGACTAGAAGCTAGTGATGAAATACAATCGAAAGCTTTCCAAAAGAGTTAACGAGGAACGTCGTATCTTCCCATTCGGGTGGGAGGGACCGAAGGAGACGAGGTATGATTGTAATCCAAGCTTAATGTACAGTGTTGTAAAGAGTTAATAACATATTGGGTATGTAGTGCAAAACTCGCTTCAATTGTGTTGACGGGGAGTGAGAAAGCTTGAAGTGTGTTTCGTGTGTGTCACAGAGGCAACCTGTAGCAAAGCTATATCTTTGAACGTTTTGTACATAGATGTGGTTGCACCAGAACGAACAGCTCGGCGATTCGTGTTCGCACCGTACCTGCTGCCAGATTTGCTTTTGTTGAAAAACTTAGCGGAAGCGGCAGGAATCGATAGAATAAATGTCTTCATCGTAAGTAGCGCTTTCACGAACAAGCGAAATCGAAAGTAATGGCTACGAGATAATATACATTTGGTGGAGCACAGTGAGCGGCAAAAGTTTGAAGCACTTGTCACAGCTAACGTTGTCAATGCATAACGGGGGAGTTCAAGACGTTCAAAACTCGAACCAGATGAAATGTCTGTACTGTTCATTGATACATAACTCTTGATAGGCCCTGCGCGTCTCGGAGCCTCTTCGCACGGCCAGCGCCGGAGTTTTTCGTGACACGAATCAATCGATGAACGAGACCAACAATAACGAAACGGCTAAAGCCTCGTGGCCAACGTCCCTCATCCTCCCGCTCGCGTACTACCATCCCATTTCAACACTGCTCTGCTCACGCTCTAAGAGAACCACAACGACCGCGTGATCATGACTGCCACGCACCGCAACGCTGTTACCGAGCCGTTAAAGGCGTATAGCAAGTGAGGACCTCTCTGGTTTCACAGCACAGCAGCGGCGATATGGGCGGCTGGCACGAATCCGGCGCGACCGCGCGCATGATTTCGGACATCCTGTCCACCGGCACCTCGAGCGAAAACGGCGACGGCTCCGCCGCATCCGACCACGCAGGAACTAGCAACGACGCGCCGCAGATGCGCCCCGCGCTGAGCACCGCGCTGCTGCGGTTGAGAGCGCAGCACACACATGTCGTGTATTCGATCGGACTGTAACTTCTCAGCATGCTCAATGATTGGCTATTCTCACTCACCGTTTTTCAACTGGAAGGCGCTCTTCGTGCGCTCGTCCAGCAGTGCGCAGCCCCTCCCTCTCATCCGTGGTAACTCCAAGTGCGACCATATTGCAGCACCTTCTCCTTGCCCTGACGCGTCGCATCGAAAATCCATCGACGTATTGCGCATCGACCAAGTCGCGCGCCCGCGTCGCGCTGCAACCCATGCTTTCGCCGCCTTCCATTCCCGCCACCGCGGTCGCCTCTTTGTCTGCGCAGCATTCGTTCCACACAGTGTCTGACGGTGAGAGTGTACCCGGTTGTGAGGACGAGCGCGTCGCGCGCCCCTCATGTCCACTTACATCGCTCGGAAGACGTTCGCCTAGCGCACAAGAGGTCGCCTTGCTCACCTCGCCAATGCCCACTGACGCGCAGCTGCATATCCGATCAGCGTCTTTGTCGCACGTGCGTCCTCCCCCGGCATCATTGTTTGCCGAGTTTGCGCGCGACGACGATCGACGCAACGAAACGCGGGCGATTTTGGTGCGTGTGAAAAGCACATCGACTGCTAACCAAGAAACACCGCTTTCACACGACATGTTGCTCGCCATTGACCACACTAACGCTATCAACGCGCGCGACGTAGGGCAAGAGCGTGTTACAGAACCTTATTCCTTCCGAAATCTTTTTACTGCTCAGCCGCTCGAGGCCAACGCAGTGGAACACGCCACGTCTGCAATGTCGTCTGCTTCCTTTCTGCAGCCCTTTCCTCAAGCCGTAAAGAGTGCTCCGACAAAACCAGCAGCGCTGAGCAATAAAGTTGGAACACATTGGTGCCAACAGCTGCATCTCACACGTACGTGACGTCTAATCGGGATAGTACCGCACTCCAGAGGTC
>JASCIV010000397.1:0-21324 GCA_030374735.1 Gracilaria caudata
TAAGTGCAGATGGCTCTATCTGCATACAGTCCCTCACATCCGCGTCGACGACTGTCTCGAGACCGCGGCCATGTGAACAGGGCTTAGCTAACTGGGCAAGCTGCTCTGCTTGGGTTGGGGTAAGCGGAAGGGAAACAGGGGCGTCCAATTGCGCGACACGCAGCCCCGGCCAGGGGAGATCACAAGCTCCGCCAACATGGGGCGTGAAGGGCTTTGAGACACTCTGCAGTGCGCTCTGGAGCTCTTCGGGAAACGATGCGTTGGGTAAAGACTTGAACTGTAAAAGCGAGTTGAGTGAAGAGTGCTCAGAGGAGTTGGCAGAGGAATCGCAAGAGGAGTCGATGTCAGACATGGGAGAAGCTTGAGCTAGCTACGAAGGTAAAGAGCGCCTTGTGATGGAAGATTGTTCTTGTCTGGAAAGCCAGCAGTAGTTGGAAGACTTGTGAGCTGAGCTCTTAGCCAAGAGGGATGTCGTCATCGCTGACCCTCTCAATGCGGTATTGACTGGAGGTATGCTATCTGCCATGATCCCTGCGAAAATCATTTTCGCACGGACCATGGCAGATACAACGATTGTATGATGCTGTCAATGGGCGCAATGCGGCGCAGTTGCGGAGTCTTCTTTGGGTGAGGTGACGTGTCGCATTATGCAATTACGGCTTCTAGAAAAACCGCGGGAAAGCGGTGCGGAGGACTGTAACTCTGAACCCGTGATCTTACCGTGGCTAACTCTACACTGTAATGATTTGAGTTTACCATTACACAAGCGTGGCAGCGTGCGACGAGTCGGTGATTCTTCATGTCTTGGAGCCTGTGAAGCGCGCAATTGCCCATCGACTTCGGCCTTCGTTCTTGTCCGGGCGAACAGACACCCCCACCGAAAGCGAACGCGCTTTTTGCGCGCATGTAATCTGTCCAAAAACGTATGACTCGCGTTGGCAGTTGCTGCTTGAGAGTGCTTGTTCATATTGCGCGTTCAAGACGCATGCGCATCCACCACCACCCTCACGAAACTGAGTAGTGCGGCTGGCTTGCGTTTGCGAGCATGCCAATGTCAGTTTGTGCAACGGAAGCCACTTAAGGAAATGCATACATTCAGCGATGATCTTTAAGTTGCATAAAGATCAAACGTTGCATGTATGCATTTCCGCCATTAGCCTTCAACGCGCTTTCTGGATGGTGTGCGCGTACCACGACAAGTGGCAGTTAGCAGCCAGCAGTCTACCGTTGGTGCAACGGTACAACCGTGGACATTCTTGCATGTCACGTTAATCACAATTACCTGCAATCCACCAAACATGATTACTGAAATGATCGTGGAAACTCTGGACAAGGCCACAAGTGTATCAACGATCACGCAAACAGTAGCGTTAAATCTCGAAGCACCGCGACTGCAATTGGTACTTTCGGTAGCGACACAATTCATGGCCTTTCAAGCGTTGAGAAGAAGTGCGAACATGGGTTTGGTGCTGCAGCGACCGCCTTGAACGCATAATTTTGACGACTCGTAACTCAGGACATGTATCGCTGCCCGAGTAGATCAAAGAAAACACAGTCAAGGAAATGGCTAACAAACACGTTCTTTAAGTGAGATGACAAAGGGTGGCGCAAGAATGAACGCTCTGAACAGAATTCGCTATTCAGGCCAAGAAAGCCATGTAAAGAACAACAGACGGAACGTTCCCTGATGAGGGAAGATGAAAACTCGTTAAGCGATCTTTCTACACCAGCACGTCGCGAGAGCGCCACTGGTAAGCAGAAGAACAACAGGACTGGCCGAAATGGCCCTCTCGGTGGGAGTGACGCCAAAGCAGAGCATGGAGCAGATAATTCCAGCGAAACTCAGAACTAGGCGCATTGCGCATTGTCAAAGTGTCAAACTGCCATACAGCCAAGAGAACTCCTTAAAACTCACTGTCAACCTTTCCTCTTGAACCTCACATGTTTGCCAAGTCGTTTCACGATCGTAGGACTCCGATTCCAAACAAAGCGCGATAAACAGCTGCTTCAGCTCACACCAAGCGCAAGCCACGTTAATTACTCCCGAGCAGTGTCTTTCTTCATCGCTCATCCGCTGCTTACCACAAAGACTTTGTACTCCCATCCTCACTGGCGTTCGCCACCAACAGCTGTTCTCACCGTAAAGGAAAACCCCTCCTCTCCACTCTCGCCATAAACCAAACTGAAACAATCGCTCTCTCGTTATGGGCCGAGTCTCGTATTTAGTCACGTGTGTAGCTTTTCAGACATCCACCGACACTGCATGTTGACAAATTGCCCTTTTGCGATCCAATGGAACGAGCAATCCCAAGTGTATTCGACATAGAGGATGGCTTCTGTGCCGTGCACAAATGCCACCCTGTGCGAATGCTCATTATCAAACGCTTACGGGGATGCGGGAATCAAAGAGTGTCTTCAAGGGGGGCTCTTTGCTCGCATTACAGCTCGAATCGCATCTCTATTGAAGACAAAAGTCTCCGTCGAACCACCCTTCTTGATAAGATCATTTATGAGCGAAGCCCGTTCGAAATTCTGTTGCGACTCATTGAGGTCGGCAAATAGGTTCTTGGCGGGCATGGGCATGGCCTGAGCCTCACGAAGTTCTTCTTCGGTGAAGTCCTTGCTCGTTACACAGGGCACGGGCCAAAACTCGTCCTTCAAACCCTTTTCCGCCGCTATTCGATCGGTCTCAAGGACATAGCGATGAAACAACTGTTTTCGTTCCGAATCGCTGAGAACGGTGCCGCCTATTGTACCGAACGTGGCCATGTTTCGCAGTGCTTCTTGTAAGGCAGCATCTTTGCGCGACTTTCTACCAGTTCCTCTTGACTCAGAAGATTGATTCGCTTTTGTCTTGGCGTTTTTCCGCTTTGGTGGAGTCTTCTTCTTCGCCTGAAAGTCATCGTCGTTCGATTCTCGGCCCTTGTGATTTTCTCTGTCGCCTTCGAAAGGTGATTTGTTATTGTCTTTTGCTTTCCTTCTAGGTGTGGGGTGCTCCTTTCCATTAGGCAAGTGATATTCAAGGTTGGGCATTGATGTGGATTTCTCTATGAGCTCTTTTCTCCGTCGTGAAATCCAGGCTTTCAGCCGCTTGCTAAAGGCCGCAACTCCGTTCTGGGAGAACAGCTTCACCTTTTCCCGACGTGGAGATATCTTTGCCTCGGCTTCGGCTTGTTTGTTCAGGGTTTTCGCAGCCTTAGGGGAATCAGGAAGCGTGGAAATCGAGACCCATTCAATGTCAGATATCTCTTTTCTGGTTTGGGTCTCGAACTTGGTGTCCTCGGGGACATTAGTGACGATAAAAATTCGGCACGGCCTGCCGCTAGATAGCGAGTCCAGGTAGTCTGTGGTTTTATTGACGAACGGGGACATATCGAAGCCGGTCTCCTCACGCACTTCTCGCACGGCCGCATCCAGTTCGGTCTCATCCTTGGCGAGTTTGCCTTTTGGAAAACCCCAGCGCGCAGCAGGGCCCCATCCGCGCACCAACAGAACCTTGTCCATGCTCGCATTGAGCAACGCAGCGCCGCACGTGGGAACCTCTTGCTTGTACGACTGAAACTGGGATACAAGACGGTCCACATCGTTTCGGTACTGCTTGAGCAGAGAAGTATGATCAAACAATCTTGCGGCAAAATGCTTGAGCGCCAAACGCGGTAAGGACGGATTCTCGTCGCGATAGAAATCATCGTAGAACCAATGCGCGGATTCAATTGCGAAAAACAAACGTTCAAACGACTCGTATTCAACGGCGGGAAGATTCACCAGGAAGCGCATGCACAGATCATCCAGAACCACCACAAGCTCGGGCGAGCTGGCGTTCTTGTTCGATGCGGACATGTTGGCTGTGGTGCGAGAGGCAGGCATAAGGGTTGGGTTGACGCCGGACCGGAGCGGTGGAGTGATGCGATAGGCGACGCGGCGGCCCGGAACGAGTGCTGGATGAAAAGTTGCGCAGTGTCGCAGAATCGACACGCGGATGTGGCACACTGTGGAAGTAGCGGTGCGATGTGAGTGAACGAAGGGCGTGGCGTGAAGAGGAGTTGGAGGGGCGGGGAGGCTGGCTGTACCGGCTAGAGGGTAAGCGGCGCGGCGCTGATAAGAAGCGATGATGGCGCCAACAGACGGCAAAGCGGGAAGGTCTGTTCGCTGAAGAGGTGCGAATGAAGTCGCACAGGGCGCAAGAAAGTCGTGCGGTGATGGCTTGGCGTAGCCGGAGCGGACCGGTTGGCAGCGCAACAGCGCGCCAAGTCAAAGGTCACCGACCTGAATCGTGTGCCCACACGCGCAGCACCGGGCTGCCATTATATTTTTCAATTGCATTGAGGCTTTCTCCTCCGCTTGACCTCCCTGGCCGCCTCCGCCCCCGCTTGCGCCTCTCCGTGCACGCGTACTGCGCTCCGTGGTCTGGTCGCGTCGCGCTTGATGCGCGGTGGCCGGTGCGTTCTTCATGCCCGAGTCGAATCGCATGCACGCCGCGATCGCGGCGTGCACCCCGCGTCGCCTTGAAGGCGAACGGGACGTAGCGGCTTTAGACGTTGACGGCAAATTGGACTCTGCTCACACGCTCTGATCTGCTGCGCTTGTGTCGTCTCACTCGTCGCCATTTCAGGCTTGCGTTGCGCTTGACGAATCAGTCCGCCTTGCGTGCTCAAGGCCCTCCTAACTGTCGCCCACTTCCGCACGCGGCCCACGTCTTCGTCTTCGAGTGGCCTGTTCATGCATGAGGTGCTCACGGTCCGAGTCCACGTCATGGACCTTCATTGGCTGATTCTCGCCTTGATTCATTCCTCAATTGACCCAAATTCCTCTTCTTCCTCTCCCACTGCTTCTGCTCTCTACTAAAGAGGCGCACATCCATTGCCTTCGCATTGCAGTCATTCTCTGTGTTTGAGCTCGACTTCATACTCTGCCTGCTCGGCTGTCACTCTAGCAACATGACTTCGGTTCTTCGCGTTCTCAGCTGTGTGGTTAATCAGCCCAAGTTTATGGCGCCGCTCGTGGACATGTCAGGAAGAACCGTCGCCATCACGGGCCCTACTCAGGGCGGCATTGGATACGAGACAGCTCTGCGTCTCGCCTCTTTTGGAAGCAAAATCATCCTGCTTGGTCGAAACCCCGACAAGTCCGCGCAGGCAGCCATTTCTATACAACAAGCATATTCTTCTGCGCAGATAGAACAAGTTCAATGTGATCTATCAAGTCTCGACTCGGTCACAAACTGTGCTTATACTCTCAAGTCTGTCGCGCCTTCCCAGATTGATGTATTGGTGTGTAATGCCGGCCTCCACACGTCTGGCCTCGAAACCACTCCAGACGGCTACGAGAAGACTTTTCAGGTGTGTGCTCTAGGTCATCACAAGCTTATTCACATGCTGCAGCCAAAGCGTGTCGTCTGGGTAACTGGTGACATTTATGTGCTCGCGAATGATACCCCAAGCCCATCTTGTTCTGTAGGTGGAAACCAAGCATACGCAAGAGCGTGTTTGGCCCGGCTCTTGTTGGCTCGTCACTTAAAGAAGCTCAACGAACAGAACGGCATTTCAATGGAAGTCGTGTCCGTGCATCCCGGAGTAATTAATTCTAACTTCGCAAAAGCGCCTGACTTTGTCAAGCGCATCGCAGGTCTCATCATGCTCTCTGTCGAATATGGATCGCAAGCATCTGTACTAGCTGCCAGTTTGAAATCAGAAGACCTGCACCAACACGAACCCTTGCCATACTATCATAATAAACGGGGATGGTTCAGTCTTCCCGAGAAGGACCTAGCTTTGGATGATGAGAAAGCGCGAATCCTCTTCGAGGAATGTGACAAGATATGCGGAATTTCGAGGTCATCGTCCACGTAGATTATAGGGGCAGTTGATCAACAGAGGGAGAAAGGAGGCATTCTCGAAAAAGAACATTCATCCATTGGTAGCTGGGTAACACCTTTTCCCAAATGCTAAGTAGGAATCGACTATCAACGTACTTCACGTGCCCCACATTCATTTCTCTTGACGTGTAGAGTTCGCACCAATTTGCTACTACAAAAGCTAGAATAATGTTACACAGCGGAGGTATTTGTCACGATGAAGACAGAACTCTAGTCTCGCCTAAGGCCCGAACTCCCCTGAGAGCATGCACAACGTCGCCCGGAGCACGCGACTGGGTTCCACCCTCGAGCGGTTTTTCAGACGGCGTTGTCGGGACGGCAGCAGGGTGATGTTCGAGCATTTCCAACTTCTGCCTTTGCCTAGTCAAACCGCGTTCGAGTGAATGACACTGATCAACGGCTACGCGTAATTCTTCTTGAAGTCTGTCCACCTCGCCCTGCTTTATGACTATGACTTCTCGAAGCGCGTCCACATCCTCTTCAAACACTCCAAGAGCTGTCATGGCAGCCTCCAAGGTTGGCTCGCCACTGTCATCGCTAAATCTGGATTGCGTCGCCGAAGAAACGCCGGAAGAAAAACGTCTGAGGTGTCCGACGTCGCCTGAAGCATTTGTGCCGCAGTCTTGCCCATCTATTTGGGGTTCTTCATTTCCGTTTGCCCGGCCGTTCTGCTTGCGGAAGATGCGGGGGTTGAACTTGCGGAAAAAGCCTTGCAGGGCTCCCATTTGGTTGCGCTGAGGACTTTCGTCATGTCCACGGTGATGATTTCTCAGAGCCCGCTCTTGGTTTTGTTGTCCTGCCTTCGCAGTCCGCCCCAGCTTCTGATCCCGTGCCCCGCGCGAAAGCGTCGCGAGTGGCGACATTGGCGACCACCCTGTTTGCCCATGAAAGCTGGCGCTTTTCTGCTCGTGTTGTTGAGCGTCAGCCTCGGGTTCAGCGGATGTTTCGCATGCGCTCGCGAAGATTGTCCTGACTTGCGCCTGCGCCTGTTGCAGCTCATAGATGCGCTTCCGAAGAGTTCTAGAAGAGGAGTCGGCCTCCTGCAGCCGCTTGTTCATCATGTGCACTTGCGAGCTGGCTAGCTTTGCCTTCAAGTGAGCGGTCTCAGCGTCGTGCTTTGCAGACAGGAGCGCCTGTTTCAACTCGTTGTTTGCGTTGAGAAGCTCCTGCTCTCTTGCTTTTCCGTTGTTTGATTCGGCGACAACTGAGTTTACCTGTGCAGAAAGCTCTTTGATGGTGTTCTTCTGGGCATCGACTTTTTGCTGCAGTTCTTGGCTGCGCTTACTCCAGTTTTGCGCGGAACTCTGCAACTCTGATTTCTCTGAAGCAAGCGCCCGCAGCTCTTGTTGTGTGCCGTTGTCTTTCTTAGACAATTGCGAGAGCTGTAGTGTTAGAGAGCTGATCGTTTTCCGTTGGGTTTCCAATTGTTCGGCCCTTCTTTCTTGTTCATCTCGAGAGTCGCGCATTGCTTGGAGTATGGGGCCCATCTCACGTCTCAGTAGCTCTCCATCAACTCGGATGGTTGACAGTTGCGAAGACGGACATCCGGCGCCACTGAAGAGTTGGTCCACGAAAGCAGGTTTAGACGCGGGAATAAACTTGAGCATTTCATCCCATATCTCCTTCATGCAAAGATCCGTAGAGCGAGCCTCTGACTGGGAATCACGCTGCTTTTCGTTGTGATCTAGGCTGGCACGAGATTGAAGCGCGTTGGTGTCGTGCGCTGCCGTTTCTGAGACATACCGAAAAGGGATGTCAGTATTCCTTTCAAAGGAAGCCCATAATATTGCAAAGAATGAGTATGGAGAGGCCATTTAGAATTTATGGGGTTTGGTGGGATGAATAGCAGTTGGATAGATAATTAGCTGTAGCAGAAAGTACGACAGAAGATGGATTGTTGGATTTCTCCGACACCACCTTTCATGCTACGGAGGAAGCCAAGTGGTTGGAGAGTTGCGAAATGATGTGTGCATAAGAGTATCTACTGCTGAACTCTCTCTTGCGTGGGTTTCACATTCTACAGCACGAGCAATAACAATGAATTCTGTGAAGCCCAAAGTGAATACACGATAGTTCAACATATGACGTGTTTGGCGTCGTCGACGTACGAAACGAACTAGATTTCGACATGTTGTGAGTTTCCCTTAACGGCAATGATGCGCAGACGCCGTGAATCAACAAGTTTGAATTGAGGACTTGCAGGGAAGCTTTGCGGGGTGCTGAAACAAATGGATGGATTGTTCTTGTACTTGTACTGTATGCAAACAAACAGTTGTCTACTGGAAAACATGTACGTGACGCAGCGTCCCACTCAATCCTCAAAACCGCGTGGGCTGTTCATGAGCAGGATAGCAAAGCGAGACGAAGGGGTTGATATTCGCCCCCTGGGTTTCAGCGAGACAGCCATGCGACAATGCGCTCGGGCTGCCGCCTGACCTTGTAGTGGGGGCGACACAAAAACGCATCGCCACAGCGAGCGCACCGAGCACGACGGCTGTCATGGAGCGCGCGTGATCTCGGGCGTTGGAGATCAGGCGTGGTCGAATTGGGCAGACGTGCTGGGCGCGGCTTCTCGCGCGCGTCGTGCGTGAGCTCTGCGCATCGTGCGCGGGCGAGCTTCAACGCGATGCGGCCGATGGCTTTGAAGGCGCCGCTCGCACCGACGGGCATGAAGTTGTGTTCGCAGAATCGGATTGAAAAACAAGACACGTGGACACGTTCGGAGCGCTTCGCTCGCCGCGCGTGCGCGTTGCTCGCGTACTTTTGATCGCTGTTGAAATGCATAGATGCGCGGCGACGACGGCGCCGGCAGGACGAGCGTCGGTTGTTGACACACCTTTTGAGCCTCTCTTTCCTGCAGCGTGTCGCCGTCGCTTTCAATCATCGCGCAAAAATGTCTCCTGCAGTAGCAACGGTAAGGTGCATTCAAAACGCGCGCCAGTTCTGTTTCCGATGCGCTTGACGACTGACGTGTGCCTTCTTTTTTTTACATGGCAGAAGTCGAAGGCTGGCAAGATTGGCGGCAAGTATGTGATCGACTGCTCCGCGCCCTGTGATGACAAGATCATGGACGCTGAAGTATTTGTATGTATGCGGTAGACTGCGTTTTTGAAGCGTCAGCACAGAATGGCTAACCATGCGTCTCTGTTGCGTGACGGTTCGAAACGGTTTCGACATGCGAGCAGGAGAAGTTTTTGTGCGAGCGAATCAAGGTGAATAACAAGACAAAGCAATTGGGCGAGGCAGTCAAGGTGTCGCGCGATAAGAGCCGCATCACCGTGGAGACCAACATCAAGTTCTCCAAGAGGTATCTCAAATACCTCACCAAGAAGTTCTTGAAGAAACAAAACCTGCGCGATTGGATGAGAGTGGTGGCGTCGGACAAGAACACGTACGAGTTACGTTACTTCAACATCAGTGAGGACCTGGATGAGGACGAGTCGGACGAGGAATAAGCGCTCTGCGAGCACTCCACGTGAGCATGCAGTAAACTACGCCGCCAGTGCGCGCCCTCTGTGCCCCCCTCGTTCTCGCTCTTCGCGCCTGCCCCGCTCGCGCGCATCAGTGCCGCATCGCGTGGCTGTCGCCGTCGAGCATGCCCGCGACCACACGCAGTAAAGCTACAGTATCTATCTTACCTACCATCAGAGAGCGCGACGGCGCCGACGCGCTTGCCAACCGCAAAGCAGCCGCCAAATCGCGCAAAAGTGCCCGCGCGCCGCAATCAACGCCGCGCCGCAGCACCAAAAAAAAGCGTGCGCAACTCGCCGCTGCGTTTCCACTAGCAAGCCGCAGCGCCAGAAGCAGCCGCAGCAGCCGCAGCCCCGCACCCGTGGCGCCTGCACTTTCCTCTGCAACCGCCTCCACGTTCAACGCGCGTCTCTCACACAATCGCACCCGCCACCCCCGACCGCTCCTTTCGTCCCTCCTCGTCCACATTCCCCCGCACACGGATCCATCGCAACACCCCTCCCCCCCCTCTCCTACCGCACCGCTCCCAGCGCCGCCGCCCCCGCCGCGTTGATGAGCCACCTCTACTTCGCGTACGGCGCTGAGAACGCGGCTGGCTCCCCCCCCTCCGTGCACCCCCCACACGCTCCGCATCGCCGCTCGCCTCAGGCATGGTCCGCCGACCCTCGACGCGCGCCCGCTCCGCTCCCGCTCTCCCAATTCGCAGACCTCTCCGTCTCCCCCCCGCAGCCGCTCGCAGCTCCCCCCGCCATGAGCTCCGCGCGTCCCGTGCCGCCGTCGTCGCGCCCCTCTCCCTACGACGATAATCTGTTCCACGTGATGGGCAAGCCGTTTGCAGACCCCTCGCAACCCGCGCCGGTGTCCTCTCCCCCGCCACGGCCTGCGCCGCAGCAGCCGCCGTTCACACAACCTCACGCCTCGTCCACCGTGTTCGATCCCAGCGACTTTCCGTCGCTGGGCGCCGTCGGCGCGCATGCAGCCATGCAACCCGCCACCTCCTCACTCCTGGATAACAACCCTTCCATTGACCATAACATCACAAACGCCTCACTGTCAGCGCCCACTCTTAACGGAATTGCAACTTATCAAGACCTGTACAGCTTAGGAGCGTACGCCGACTCGCGCGTCAAGGCCGTGGACGCTCTCACCGGATCGTCTGCGCCCTCCGAATTCAGCATGCAAAGCGAGGATTTCCCAGCTCTTGGCGGCCCGTCCGCGTCTGCATCCCTGCGCCCCGTTAACGCCTCGTCAGCAATCGCCAATGGCGCGTACCAAATCGACAGCTCATCCATGCGCTCATCGCTGCAAAAGGCGCCGTTATCCGACTCGTTCTACGACCGCAAATTATCGTCCGTGTCGTCACAACCACAATCGGTGCTGGCGCGCGTGAACGTGAGACAAGATGCCACTGCGAGCAGAATGGCACAAAGAAACGCGCGACTGCCGAATGGATACACGCCCAACGAGGCGCTTTCGTCGTTGCAGTTGCACCATGCGTCCAACTCACACGTGGGCTCGCAACATGGTTTCCGCGATCTGCGCTCTTCTTCGCCGAGGAGAAGTGGCGCGAGCGGCGCTTCGAATGGACCACAGCTTTTTCAGATGCGCGCGCGACAAGCGGAGCTGGACAGAAGGATTGAGGATTACGAAGCTGTGGTCGACTCCCGAGAATCTATATCACGACATAACTTATCTGCGCCGCAAAACTCCAAACCAATACCTGCTGCGCAAGAAAGCCGCTTTTCACGATCACGGATGCCCAATGGACAATCCAACAACAGCCAGACAGACTCGCACACAATGGCAGCTCGCAATAGGTCGAGTGCAGTGAATGAGGCAAGTACAAAAGCACAGGGAGCGTTCCGTTCTGATAAGTTTGGAATGCTGTCGTTGCTGCCGCTGGTGTGTTCTGGAGGCAACGTGAGCAGAAAGGACCGAGTACTGCCCATCGGCATCGATCTGACGGCGCTCGGGCTGAACCTCAACTCGCACGAGCCGCTGTACAAGACATTTCACACCCCGTGGGAGGGCGGGCAAGGGAGAGCAGGAGACGGCGACTTTGTGGGGTCGTCGCAGAAGGGACACGAGCCGGAATATAGGCTACCCACGTGCTACTACATGCAGGCGCCGGCGTTGCGGACGAACCACTTCACCAAGTTCCAGCTTGAGACGCTGTTTTACATATTCTACATGATGCCGCACGACGTGCTGCAGCTGCTGGCGGCCGTGGAGCTGTACAAGCGCAAGTGGAAGTACCACAAGACGCTCAAGCTGTGGTTCACGTGCGAGCTGGACGGCAGCAGCGGGTACGAAGGCGGATACATCTACTTTGACATCAAGTCGTGGGGCAAGACAGAGTTTCATGAGGTGAACGACAACCCGTCGTTCATCAAGGGGTTCATGACCGAGGAGGAGCTGGCGAGTGTGAAGATCCCTCCGTTGTAGGCGCGTGTTGCTTTTCGGAGGGCCAAGTGCAGTAAAACTAAAGAAAAGGTCAGCAAACTTTTGATGCGGATCAATAGAGCAATTTTATTTGGGAAGCGCTGCTGCGCTTGCCTCGCAAAGCGGGGCGCGTCATTGGGGGGGGCGTCAATGTCAATGGCGCTGAGCGATTGTGTTTGAGCTCACAGGAGTTGCTGGCGTCAGCACGCAACGCTTCATGCTTGCTAGTAGACGATGCGCGTTCGGCGGCTGTGCGGCGCGCCGCGCGCGCGTGCAAAGCGCCGCGTTTGCGGCGACGGGCGCGTGGCTCGCTGTGAGTGAGTCGCGCACCATCCGCGCCGCGGTGGCCGCCGCCACGCGCGTGCTCGCGCTCGCGCACGTGCCGGAGCCCGCGCCCAGCGCGCAGCACCTGGCCGTGCATTGCTTCGGCGGCGTGCGCACGCGCGCGCACGCGCTGGTGAGCGCGCGCAAGCCGCGCGCGCACGAGCTGCACCGTTTTGTGCGGCTGTGTGCACAGAGGGAGCGACGACGCACGCCGGTGCAGTACCTGGTGGGCGACTGGCAGTTCCGTGAGCTCACGCTGCTGGTGCGCAGACCGGTGCTCATTCCGCGCCCGGAGACGGAGGAACTGGTGGAGCTTGTGTTGCGCGATGTGCGCGCAAGCGACGCGCGCGTGGTGGACGTGGGCTGCGGCAGCGGCGCCATCTTGCTGGCGCTGCTGGCGGCGCGCGCGCGCTGGAGCGCGGTGGGCGTGGATCCGGCGCGCGAGGCGGTGCGACTGAGCAACCTCAACGTGGCGCGGCTGCGCATGCAGCGGCGCGCGACGATTGTGCACGGGACGCTGCGCGATGTGGGCGCGCGGGGTGCGATGTTTGACGCGCTGGTGAGCAACCCGCCGTACGTGCGGGCGAGCGAGATGGAGGCGTTGCCGACGGAGGTGCGCGCGCACGAGGACTTTGGCGCGCTGTGCGGGGGGGAGGACGGGTTGGATGTGGTGCGCGAGGTGCTGCGGTGGGCGCCGAGCGTGGTGAAGACGGGCGGCAGCGTGTGGCTGGAGGTGGACGCATCACACCCGGCGATGCTGGAGCGCATGCGCTTCGAGCGGCTGCAGTACGTGCAGACGCACGTGGATCTGAGCGGAAACGCGCGCTTTTGCCAGTTGCGAGTGTTGTAGCACACAGGAAAACACGCCTCGATCGCGAGTGACTCATTTATAAAGAGTAGTTTGCAAAACAGAATGAGCGCGACGCGTGCGCAGCACGTTGGTGTTGCGCGCGCGCGCGCACTCGTCAAGCACGGACTGAAGACAGATTTAAGAACGCTGACATAGACACAAAGCTCTACAAGTTTTGCGTGTACACACAACGCTCCATGAAATTACGATAGCAGCAACACGAGACACAACCACAGCAATCCACCACACATGGAAACAGACCCCCCAAAAAACAAAAGCAAACGAACCAAGGGCGAGCAACAAGCACAAGAACACACAGAAAAAAAAGCAACACAAACTCAAAGCGCCAAAGCGCTTAACGACGCGACGAGGACGCCATGTCCACGCGAATGGGGCGTCCATCCACCTCCTGTCCGTTCATCTTCTCCATGGCAGACGACGCCGTATCCGGGCTGTCCAACGTCACAAAGCCAAAGCCACGACTCCTGCCAGTGTAGCGGTCATAGATCACCTTGGCCTCCACCACTCCTCCCGGTCCTACCATGCTCTCAAACGCGCGCAGCAGTTTGTCGTCGTCGGTTCCCCACGACAAGTTTCCCACGAACAGACGTGTGCCGTCAGACGCCATTACGTTGTTTCTGTTTTTCTGTCTCGGCGCTGGTGGGCGCGGCACAAACAAAAAAAAGGGGGGCAAGCGTTTGGACACTCAAACAGCGGGTGTTGACGAGGGCGCGACGAAGGGACGACGCGGACGGGACGGCACGGAAGAGCTTTTTTGCGCGCTCGCGAAGGGCGTTTTGACAGACGCGGCACGGGCTTGAAGTTACGACGACGGCGGATCTCGACGCCAACTGCGGCGCGCGCGCACATGCCGGCGCCGCTAAAAAGCGCGCGGCCGCGCGCACTTTTTGCAGCGCTGAAAAAAAAAAAAGGACGCCGCGCGTGGGCACGTGGCCGCGTGGACGCGTTGTGCGCGTGGCAGGTAGGGTTTTTCTTGCGGCGACGCGCAACAAGCAAGTGGCGTGTAAGACAAAAAAAAGCGCCAGCGACGCGCGGTGCCACGCGGCGCACGCGGCGCGCGCATTGTTGCCGCGGTTGCGCTGTTTTTTTGTGTGTTGCGAGGCGATGCGGCCGCCGCGCGGTGGACAGCTGCGAGAAGACGCCGTGACGCACTTTATAAAGGGTTTGGGTGTGGTCTGCGTGCTTTCGACGGCGCTTTTGGGTCAAGTGCTGCTGTTGCCTTTTTATCGGCGACGAGTTGTGTTCAAAGTGCAGAGCTTCTCTATTGGTGGTTTGTGTGCGTGACGCTATGGTGGAGATTGTCGCGGAACAGGCGTTCGCGCTTCTGTACGCGCTGTTGTCGCTGTTCTCGCTCACGTCGTTTGGGTACGTCGCGGAGACTTGCGACATCTTGGCATCGTGTCCCAATCGGCTGAGGGCCATCATCGCGTTCGCCGTGTTTGTGTTTCTGCTCTCCACGGTGATGCTGGTTGCGCAGCTACTGCGTCTGTCGTTTGTGTCGTCGCTACATCTGTTCGTGTCGCCGGTGCTGTTCGCGCTCAACACGGTGGTGGCGGCGCTGAGCATATCGCCGCGCACGGTGGGCGTTGTGGGCGTTGTGGGCATAAATGGGCCGTTTGTGTTCCCGCAGGAGATTGCGTGGTGGGCGGAGCTTGTGTGCGTGCTGCTGGTGTTCCTAGCGCTGGTGGATCGCGAGGCAGCGCCCGCGCCCAAGGAGGGCTTGGAGCTGCCGACGCCGAACGGTGTGGACTCGACGCAGCCGCCGATGATGGCGGCGGCTGCGCCCGTGGAGCAGCAGCCGCAGCAGCAGCCGGTGTCCAATGTGTGAGCCGCTCGTTTGTTTTTCGTGCTGTGGTTGTTGTAAACAGTAAATGTACTCTTAGTTTAGTTTTCGTATCGAAACGCGGTGTAATGTTAGCGTGATGAGCTTGGCTTTTGCTCGATATCTGCTCGCACCCAATCAGAAGCGCGCCACCCGTAGCGCTGTGTCTACTCTTTTGAGCATCTTCACCGCTCAGCGGTTGACTACGACAACCGTTTCAGCGCGTCGACGCTCAACGCCATCTGCAGCTGTGTGCGCGCAGATCGTTCGCGCGTCCGGCGATGCGCCAGGCGTGAAGTTGTCTCGCAGCGTTCGCAGCGGCGGCGGTTGGCGTGAAGCGCTTCACAAGCGCACACGTGCGCACTCGAGTTAGTGCTGGCGGCCGCCTTCGCCCTTCGTAAGCGATACATTGCGCTACGCATGTGCTCGCGCCCAATCAAACGCGCGCTCGGCGCGGTCGCTGCGCCCTCGCGCCCTCCACCGTCCCCAAGCGCCGTCACATCATCATCATCATCATGAGGGTGATCCCCGTCGCCCACTCGCCGTGCACATCGAGTGCCGCTGATCGTCTCCTCGCCAGTCCCGGCCTAAATTTAATTGCGCCACTTACAGTAATGCATCATCATCTCGTATCATACCATGGGGCCACTGGTCGTCGTGGGAAAGGCACCGCGTGCTCCGCTGAACTTACTTCGTGCCCGTCCTGCATAACCGTTCGCGTTCGAGCGCGTGATACCCTTGTACATACGCTTCACGCCAATCACACACTTCATACCGCCGCAAAAAGGCTGCCATGAAGCGCATGTAAGCCGCACAACAACAAACCCAAAACTGCACCAACCCGTCAAAACCTCCTTCCGCGAGAAACAAACCAATGGAAGCCAACGAAGACGTGGAGGTGCGCATGCCCTTGTACACCGCTTCCAAGCCCGCATCTGTCGATCCGCATGTCGCCCCGCACCAATTTTACGCCGTCTTCTTCATGCTCGGGCTAGGCACACTGTTGCCGTGGAACGCCATGGTTTCGTCCCTGGACTACTACGCCACCATCCACAACAACATTCCCATTGCGCAGTACATAACCAACGCGTACTCAGCACCGCTGCTGCTTTCCGGCCTTCTGCCGCTCACAGGCGTGCGCTTTCGTACCACCTTTTTCATCATCATGTGTTTCGCACTTCTGGCTGCCATCACAACAGTGCTGCCGTGCGTCGCGCACGCCGTGGGAGCCACTGCACTTGTCGTTGTTTTCATGGGGCTTTGCGGCGGATTGTTACAGAGTTTGCTGTTTGGCGCCATGAACCACTTTCCAGGCGGCGTTGTCACCACCGCCTTCAACGCCGGTTGCGGCGCCGCAAGCGCTGTCATCGTCACCCTCCGCATCCTCACCCGCCTCGCAATGGGAGGCGAAGACAGCGCCGAAGCTATGAAAACCGGCGTGCGCCTTTTCTTCGCCGTGTGTACCTTTCTGAGCATTGCGTGTTTGGTCATGTTTCACAATTTGACGCGCACGCCGGAGTACGAAGCGGTGCCCAAATGTTCGTCCACTCGGCTTACTGCGGCTTATGACACGCTGCTTGATATTGCGGAGCCGGCTACGTGCTTGTTTCTGTGCTTCTTTGGAACGATGATGCTGTTTCCTGGCATTTTGACGCAGGTGCCGATTAAACTTCGCGAGCAGGGTGTTGGGTCGTGGTTTCCGCTTATTGCAGTCGCTTCGTTGGCGTTTGGAGATACGGCGGGACGTTTGTTGTTTTCTCGCGAGCTGGTGCTTTACGAGCCGCAAGCGTTGACGTGGTTGAGTTGTGCAAGACTCATCGTGCTGCCGTTTCACGTCTTGCAATGGATTGATGGCTTGCCGGTTACTCTTGGTGTGGCGTACTGCTCCGTTTTCTTTCATGGCTTTCTGAATGGCTTCATCATGAACATGGCGTTTGTTCATGCTCCCAGTAAGACTTGTGAAGATCGTCGTGATACTGTTGGAAAATTGATGTTTGCAATGTTGATCTCTGGTATCTTTCTTGGTAGTTTTGTTGGTTGGGCACTTGATTGGCTTTTGAGATCCTTAAAGCTTCTGTAACACTTTTCATATCTGTGATCGATGCACCTGCATCATACGGTGTGAGCATGGGAAATGGATGAACTTGATTTCCCTTCCCGTGGATCATGGCGTACGTGATGATACTCTAAAAACGCCGTCGCAACTGGGCTCTGTGTTTCAGAACAACTATGAGCAACAATCCAAACCGGCCTTCATGTCATCCCCCGAAAAAAGTTAGTTAACGTTCTCGATTAACGCTTGTGATTGCACGCACGCATCCTCGGAATCTTAGTTCAACGATTTGTTTATGGTATACTACTCCAAGGTCTGAGGAAATTGGCCGTGTTCCCGATGATACACTTGGAAACTAACTGCTAACCTTATCACCACCGCCGTATAGTACCCCCCCCCCCCCCCCTTACATCCTTCGCGATACCCCTTGGTAAGGGTCTTTATCTACACATCACAGATTTTGTCTTTTGGACTCCATTTCGTTTTGGGCTTGTAGAGTTTTCGAATACTGTGCTTGTTCTCTGATACAGCCGACCTGTTCGTCTTCTTGTCAATATTTGCATTCCTTCTAGATCGGAAGCGTTTTTGTTCAAGGCGTCGTAGCCCCTCCTTTTGTGCTTCATGGATCAAAACAACAACCTACACTGACGCGAACCTTTCAGTTCAAAGTGGTTACTGCGGAAGAACGCCTGTTTCCGCCAAAGTGTTTCGCGCCCATCGGGCCCATCGCGTAGTCACGCACTCACTCGTAGAACACTGAAAAAGCGCTGCGTTCGCATCCACTGTAGGAGTGGGTTGTGTTTCTCTTTCGTATGTAAACTATTTTGAATGTATACTTCATCAGTTCCTTGTCCTTGGCTGGTACAAGCTTCGTGTTCGCCACGGGTAACCCGTTTTCGCCGTCAGAGTTCCCATGCAACCATGCTCAGACAGTCTAATCCACTGCGGGGCGACTTGAGGACTTGGGAACACGCTGAAGAATGGCAGCAATGAAATACGTGATATATTCCAAGTAGCGAAAGACGAAGGACCAAAACCCATTGACCCGGGCAGATTGCACACCAAGAAACTCTATCACAATCTTAACAAAAGCTGGAAACTTTCCACAAAGAACCAACGGACCCAAGCAGAGAATGCCATTGTATTTGTACAGGCTGACAACAAACAATCGCGGAAAGTGACCAAAAGGAAACACGTTGCTTGGGTACTGCTTCATCTTCGTCGATGGCCGTGAAATCAAACGCTCACCCTGCATCATTCTCATTACGTTCAACGCTGCTAACTTGCCAGATTCCTCAGCGGCATACGCCGTCTTCTCGCATGCTAGCCCATCCAAATCCAGTTCCCCATTCACATAACCTGCGTCTCCCGCGACGAAAAAGTGAGGAACATCCCACAATTGCAGCGTGTTCTGGGTGAATATTGAACCATCTGCACGAATGTACTTTGGGTCTACAACCCCGCCGGCCACAAGAGCCTCGGCTGCACCGTTCGACCTCGCCCCGCAGCAGTCAAAGGCAACTTCAGCGCGCACCACAAACGATGGATCCGTTTCAGATACGTACGTTAAGTTACCGTCGCCATCGACAACATCTGGTCTCAGACGCGAATAGATGATACGCACTCCGTTTTGAGAAAGCCACTTGGCAGCAAACTCCCCCGCTCTTTTGGGGAGACGAGTTAGCAGTCCTCTCGGCGAACATGCTAATGTTATCTGAGTAGTGGGTCGAATTTTCGAGAGCGATGTGAGTTCCGCGCAAAGCTCCACTCCAACCGGTCCCCCTCCAACAATAAGAATTCTGTTCGATATGAAGAAGAGGAAAGATTGTTTTTGTTGTAGTTAGATAGATCTTGCCCATTGAGCAAATTGTGCCATACTTCTCCGGGGTATATTGTACATACTCTTTAGCTCCATGACACTTCGCGCGGTATCTTTCCAGCTCAAAATGGCGTTTCTGGACCGTGCAGACTTCGTCGTACGTGTGACCTGAACGAATGGGTTGAGTGAAAGACACGCCCGTTGCCCAAATACAGTAATCAAACGGAACCGAGATATAGGTGATTCGGTTGTCGTCTCGGCGCTTGATCGTGGCTTCTGAAGGAGTGATTAATGTCACTCTTCCCACGGCAAATCTTCGCTCGTCAGTTTCGTCGTGTGCAAACGTGATGTTGTGCAGGTGTGATGGCTGAACTACACATCTTAAAATGGAAGGCGTAAACTCAAAAAACGGCTTCTCGTCAACATATACAACCCGGAACCTATCAGCATTACCATCAAGAGTTCGCACTGCCGCTCTTCCCGCGAATCCCCCGCCAACCACCAGCACAGTTGGTCTCATCGGCGTCGGCATGTTTGCGAGCAGATGTCGGGAGACAGATTTACACAGAAACACGAGTCGTATTCATCGATTGCACACTGCTTCATTCTCGGCACTGGTGAGTGGCTTGTCAACATTCATCAATCGGGCCTTTTGGTTGCACATCTGTCTATAGGGGTAAGTCAATATCCTTCGGAAGCATTCATGTGTTCGTTCTCATCGAGATTTCTGAAAAACGTTTTTGAAGCGCGTTGGTTGTTTTGTGGCCAAGAGATAACTGCTCCCATCCCAAACCCATGCAAACCCTGATCTCTTTCTACTTACCTTCAAGCATGATTAAGAGGGTTAGAACGCTACCCCCGGCGCTGTTCGCACGTTTACCTCGTTCGTCGCGCAGAGCTCGGAGACAGGCGAGCGAGATCAGAGTTTGATGAAAAACTCAAAACCAGTAAACGGTTCAAAGCTCTCAAAGCCAAACTGTTCTATCGGTGAGCTACGTGAGATCATGAAGCTAGTGAGCATGTTTAGTACATTTCTTGGCCTTGAGGCACCTTGGTGTACAAAGCTAAACCACCACTTCGTCCTCTAGCCGCTGCCAGACTATCCCTAAGAAGAAAGAACGTGAAGAAAGGTAGATCGCGTACATGCTTATCTTCAAACGCAACATCTTCTTTGCCACGCTCATCCTTCCCCCATTTCAAAGGCCCCAGTTCGAAGCGGAATCGATTCACGCTAAACTCCATTCGATTGCGCCCAGTGATCCATCGAAACGGTCCTGTAACGCGAAACTTGCCAGCGCCAAAATGCACCGCATTGTCAAACTCGCCGCCTTGTTCCGGCGGTGTGAACGTCTGGTGCGCGCGAATCGGAAAGTATAAGAAACGTAACCAGGCCGGTTTGCGACGCGGGTTGGCAATGAATACAAGCCTCCATTGACCGAGGATCTTGTCACCGTCGATGGTGGCTTTGCTTCGCTTTTGTGCCTTTTCAAGTTGCAACATAGCCTGTGCAACGGCGACTGGCGCTGGCTTTCTGCCGCCGGTTGAGTATGCTTGGGCGGCGCGCTGGAGAATAAATGTGGCGGCTGCTGCTGTGATGGCGTCTGACTCTGCTGTTTTTGATGCGGTTTGCTCGCATCGCACCGGGCATCTGGCTGCTGGAGGGAGCGTGTGACGCGGAGATTTGGTGAATCGTAGTTGATGTGGCTGTGAGATGAAGGCATTGTTCATGGTGGCACGTGGTTGTGTTGTGGCCCAGCAACGAGAATGGTTGTGTCTTTCTTTCTTTGAAGGCTCCGATAGCAAGCTGTGGGAAGCGCTTGGGTGCTCAGGAGTTGTAGTTCATGTGTGGTGTGTCTTGGATTGCTATAGATACTCTCGTTTGCTGTCTCATCAGACTTCAACCTTCTCCAGCTGTCTTTATTGCAGATTTGGGGAGTGTTGGTTGAGCTCATGCGTCAAATATGGCGTTCTGGGCAGCGTACGCAACTGATGACTTTTAATTGAAAAGTGGTTATTGTAATTGTTTCGCCTGCATGCTCGTTTCGGATGTGAAACCGGCACTGCTGGGGAAGACGACGACGATAAAGACGACACAGGATACAAACGCATCGCTTGAAAGCAAACAAGCCGTCGGTAAAGCTCACGTCAAAGCTCATACGAACAGCCCAGTAAATATTGCACAAGTAAGCGGGTTCACCCGAGAAACAGTTAACAGCGTTATCCCTATTGGTGACCACCGCCGCGAAACCTCTCAGGTACAGCGACATGATGTCGTTCGCGAGGTCTGTAGATATGTTTTCTGTTCGACTGAGACACACGTTTGTTTCGCTAGGCATAGCATCAAACAATCCATTTTGTAAAACGTCAAACTTGCGCTGCACTTTCGCTCACGTTCCTTTCGTTTCCTCCACAGCTTCCCCCATCAAAATGCGAACCGCAAGCCAAACTTGCTTTCCATTGCCACCGTCCATTCGAGCCGATGCAATTTAGCATCACAAACTAGCTTTGCTCGGTTTCCTTTCATCAACTTTCTAGGTCAGTTCACTCGCTCGTCTCAAACCTAGTCCCCCTCTTCCACACGCCCAATCGTTCATTTCTCCGTCACAGCTTCGAAGAATCTTCCCCCCCCCCCCCCCCCCCCCCCCCC
>JASCIV010000398.1:0-21271 GCA_030374735.1 Gracilaria caudata
CCCACCAACCATTCCCGCACCGCGCAGCTGCCAAAACGTGTCGCTACAGCAATTTCGAGCCCATTTTCTTTTTGCCACACGCGCGCAATCCCGCCACCGCCGCCGCCCCGATACCCAGCGCCGCCAACCCTCGGAACCAAAATAGCGCCGCTCGATCCGCCTGTCCACGCTTCCCCTGTGTTCCCACCTCGCCGCCAACCGTCTGCCTTCCGGCCGCATCGCCCTCACCGTTGACCCCCACGTTCCCCCCTTCTTCGTCGCCCACCGTGCGCCTCTCCTCATCTTCGTCCAGCCCCAGTTCCTCGTGTAGCACCCGCTCAGCTTCCTTCCGCGCCTCGCTGCCCTTCACTTGCGCGTCGCTCGCTTCCGTCACCTCGTGCATCCGCACAAACTCTTTCTTTTTGATGTTCCACCCTTCCACGTCGTATTTATCCTTCCAATCGCCCAGCCAATAGTACCGCAGACCCACGTGCCGATATCGATTCGGGTACGACATCGACCCCAGACTTTCGTTCAGGAAAATGCGCCGCGGATCGCCTGTTTTGCAAGAACTTTGTTTCTCCCCGAGCTTCACTGGACATACGCCCGAATAGTAATTCAAAAATGCCGGCGTTCGGAAGAACGCCTTCACGTCTTCTATATCGTCAACCATCGACAAGATATCCAGCTGATTAGCGATGGCGAATAATCCGCTCTCAGTTGCTTCGTACAGCTTGCCGGCCATGTGAACCAAAAAGTCGCCGGGTCTGTACTCCTCCAGGTACACGTTCATTGCATGCTTTGGCACAACTTTGATATGTTCGGTGCGTTCAACCTCCGTTAGATTGTCCAGATGTTCTTGAATGCTACTCTGATCCAAAGCGCGTGCTTTGTCAAATTGTCGTGCATCATACACGCTACCCAGAAACGTCTTTGTCCACTCACTGCACTTGAGCAAAAGCATTCCAGCATTCATCATCTGATGGCATACACACAAACATTTGCACACGTTAGTTTCGTTTCATCGTCAATCTACGCGACTTTGAACGCGCAAGGAACAAATAGCGTACCAGCCAGTCGTAAGTGAGCATGATGTCGTAAGCATCATCAATGATGGATTCCAGTGGTGTTGACTGATTCACCACCATAGCATCCGCATCACTCCACAAAAGCCAAGCTTCGTTTCTGCCCTCACACGCCGCCAGTGCCAACTTGATCTTTCCAAAAGTGGGCGCGCGCGAATGGTCAATGTCAAACTGCGTATCAGACCCCCAGCAGTTACCCGACGCATCGGGGCCTTCTTGGATCAAGTCGGTGTGCGTGTAACAATCGACCTTCTTCAGCAATCCAGAGGCTGCTTGAGGCGACGACTCAACAAAGTCATAACCGTGTCGCTCAGCGTATCGGCGTTTATTGTGCCCCGTCAGCGTTCCGAGACGTTGGAAGAACGGTACTGCGTCGTACATGTGCAATAGCACGATCTTTCGCGGCGGAGAACGAGCATGCGCTACTGGCATGGGAAGCGCGGCGCCAAGAAACGTGGCTAATGCATATGTTGTAAACGCTATGCTTATCAAAGCGAGGCCTGACGTCATTTTCGTGGGACGGTACGCTGGTTGACTTCTGGGGAGGCGGGGATGCGCATGCCAAACATGAGCTGCGAGCCACGTCAGGGCTTTCCAGTCGCAACGAAAGGAAAAGTGCGATGGCTTTGGGAGGAAGACATGAGAAGAACTGCCATCATACAGCTACAAGCCTTGTAGGCTTGACTCTGAACTCGACTCTGAATTGCAAGCTAAACTCGTCAGTCAATAAAGCAAAACAGACGATGGTTTCTGCTTTATTTTATTAATAGACATATTTTTAAAAAAAGGAAGCTATGAAGTTGCCAGGTGTCGGAACCTCCGACTCGGAAGGGTTCACGTTACTGAACATGCCCTTGGCGCAATCCCGACGTCTCTCGCAGTGTTTTCCTTTCCACTTTCGCCGTCACTTTCGCGTCGCTCAAAACCCTAGGCATTCATTCCACCCCTGCAGGTGCGGGTCCATCGAAACTTGGCGCGTTACGTAAACTTCATTTGCTTTGTTTGTAGCCGCGCCAGCATCCTACATTTGCTCTAGCAGCTGTTCTGTCGTACGAAGCTATTGGCCATCTATCTCACTCGATACGATAAAATCGAAATCCGATAACGTATCATAGAACGCGCTTATGCGATCTTTGGGAGGACCACCGCAATCCTTTTGCGTTTCCTTCAATGGAAGAGGCAACTTCCAGTGTGCTTTTTTACTCATCAAACGCTTACTGTACTAAGCTTCGGTTCGGGTTATTGTTGTGGTGAGCGATCACACGGCAAATCCGCAGCGCCTTTTGACTACCCAACGGTACACGCAATTCTCTCATCCTGTTGTAAATATCCTGGCCTCCCGTACCGCTGCGAATTGAAGCCAAATGCATTTACGCCACTGGGCCAACCGACTTTGCCTCATTGAGGCCAACGTGGCGCACGCTTTGTGCAAAAATGCACTATCTCATAAATCACCATAAAACGCTGTTCGATATGGAGATTGAGAGATACATCATGATGAGCATGAAGGGCTTTTGGCTAGATAGACCAAGCTCTTATTATCGTCTGAAATAACTGGTGCTTGGAAGCAACCCACACTGTCCGCTCAAAACGCACAACACGACAGATATCAACAAACAGAACTGATCTTTTCTTCCGCTGATATTTTCTTCAATGCGGCCCATGCGTGCATCCTCTTCTTGTGGCGATCACGTACAGGACTCCTGTAACAGGAGTGTCTAAATGTCAGCAACTGACATCATCGCCTCTACCAAACAGAATCGTTAACTGATTATTATCCTGAGACAGCATTGCAAATTCATCCTTTCACAAGGCATGCATGACCGTACCCTTACATGCCATGGGCCAAAAATGCAACGCGTTCGATATCGTACCTAAGTGGAAGCTTGTCGAAGTGTTTAGAAGAGAGCTACAATGTCGTGGGGTAACGTTAACATCGAATGTCCCGACAAAAGGCTCTTTGACTCATTAAGCCAGCAAGATTACCATTAGATGTATCATACAGTCTGTATGTTTGCGGGGAAAGGGGGCACAGGTTCAGGATGGTTCGCAAGCGCAATGTAACGATATATCGATAGATTGAAGTAAGCTGCTGAATCAACAGTGTGGATACGCCACCATGGTGACAAAGAGAGATAGATATTACGTATGACCCCTTTCAGTTTTGTAAATGCGCGATGATATCGGAACAGGCCACAAACAATTTGTGTGATTCCTGTTCTTCGGAGTCAGGCACAAAAGCAAATCGACACCTCGCTAATGATTTCTTGTTGTTGCTGATATAGATTACATACAGTATCGCTCCGCAAGTTTTCCAACACATGGTCATGTCCTATCATCAATCCACTCACAAACCACATAACTCTCGAACTCCTTCTCTCTACCCATGCTTTATATTACAAGTACGGGTACACATAGCTCAGCCGCACAAAAAGCCTCTCAGGATGTGATGAAGATAGGTCTGCTACAAGGATAAACTGCCACCCTTCTCCGCTCGTGTGTTCCATCTGAACAGTATAATCATATTCTCATGAATCCTATGCCACAGACCGGAAGCCTTGCGCATTTATCGCATGAGAATCGTTTTCACGACGAACTTCCTAATTATCATCAAACGCTCATCGGAAGAAGCTGCATCACCGAAAATTGGGATAACAAGATGACACATTTTGCAGTGTCACAATCACACACAAGACGAATGTGACATAAACATCAAAACATCAAGAACGACAGTGAACACGTCGTGTACAGATGCCCTCCAAAAAGCAGTCTGGTAAAGATGAACTCCCCTCCCTCCCTCCCTCCCTCACCCGGCGGAGAAAAGAATCTTTTAAAAAGAACTCACTTTCACAGATCATAAGATAATTGACATTATTTCAAAAGCAGAAAGTGCTCCATCATCATCCCAATCAAAACATGGTGTCCACGGTAACGAAGAGGGAAATGACGAGTGTAAAGCCATTATGGCTTAGTTGGAACCAAAGTAAAAACTCTGTTTATTGATTCCGTCAGTTATATACAGTCAATAAACCGCGGCCAGTTAGCAATCTTTTGCCGAAGTTGACTTTCGACGTAAAACTTGGGTGCTCAAGCAAGCACCAATGTGAATGTAAAGTTGATCGCTTGAACCGACTTTCGAAACTGTCGTAAAGTCGATACATGGACTTGTGCGTATCACCTTGTGTTGCTTGAACGACATGACAAGGGGGGACGTGGGGGCATTCATTTGAGCGCAAGATAGTAATTCCCCCCTGCTTTGCCGCAATAACGGTATGCCTTTGCTGTTTCCATAAGGGTGTGCATGGCGGGACTCACAATACCCCCTATGCAATTACTTCCTGTAAGTCTAATGAACGGAAACAACAATGGCGCAGACATGTGGGGTTTGCCTCTTAGGAACAAGGAACAGCACTCGATCTGACAAACGAAAACTGACATGCATCTATCGAGATTATTTCGTCACTTCTGCCTTCAAAGCTTATATTGGCTTCGGAGCAGGAGACCACTTTGTGAAGTAGAGCAGACCAAGAAATGATGCCCGCAGCACCATCAGAATGTTTAAGCCCACCCACACGTACTGGAGCGGCATTGACGTGGTTCGGACAAAGAAAAGAAAAGCAGATGAGCAACAAGCAGCAAAAAAGATTGCTGTTGCGAGGGACGTGAAACGGCGGCCAGCTGTGTATATTCCATCGAACACAAACACCAGACCATTTATAGGCTGTATGAAAGCCATGTACGGAAACGTTAGGGAAACCGTTTCACGGACCGCAGGATTGGAGGTGAAAATACGAGGAGCCGATCGAATTGTAAGCATTAACAGCGCAGCAAAAGCACATCCCATTGTCACTCCGATCTTGAGGATTCGGTTGGCAGTCCTTCTGGCCAAGTTGTAATCATTCTTTCCGATCGCAAGCGCTACCAAAGATTGCGCTGCAACTGAAATTGCATCTAACAGACGAGCAAACAATGCAAAGATTTGGCGACCTATCTCAAACGCAGCAACTTGTACAGTCCCTAACCTTGCTGCAGTCGCTGTTGCGTACGAGATGGTGGAAAATATTGAAAGCGTTCGCACTGAGAGAACAGCGCCAGTTCTCAAGAGCGGGAATATCTCCTCGGCCCTTGGCGGTCTCATCATATCTCCAAGACGAAGCTTTCCTGTCTTCACGAGAAGCATCAAAAGCGCCATACCAGCACATGTTTGCCCGGTAGCCATTGCTATTCCAGCGCCACGCGTCCCTAGTCCTATTCCAAATATTAGAGTAGGATACAGGATTAGGTTCAGCACATTGGCAAAAAGGCCGACAAACAAAGGGGTCTTTGTATCCTGGTAGCCGCGAAAAGCACCGTTGCCAACCATAGCCGCAAGAAAGAACGGGGCGGCAAATATTCTAGCTCTTAGATAAGCCCGAGCTTGGGGAAGAATGGACGCATTGGCTCCGAAAAACGAAAGTATCGGTTGGGTATACAACGAAAGAATCATAGTAGCAGATAGGCCGGAAACCAGCGCTACCCACAACGCCTGAGCAATAAGCCGTGACGCTTCCGCGTGATTTTCACTTGCAAAAGCTCGGGCGATTGCTGGGGTTGTCGCCATTCCAAGAAAGTTGAAACATGTAAAGGACAGATTGAATACGTTGTTTCCGATGCCAACACCTCCAATTGCAGACGCACCAAGATAACCTACGCAAGCCATATCTGCCAGCGCCACAAGCGGATCAAGGGAAAGAGTAGCCAGGGCCGGGAGAGATATTGAGGCAATGGAACGATCAATTTCCGCAATTGAAGTAGGCGGCGAACTTGCCAATGATGGAGTTGATTGTGCGACTTTTTGGTCAGGAATTGGTTCGCTTGCGGCTGGTGATGGCTGTTCCTGGCTAACGGAAGATGCGGCGAGAAAGAGAGGTCTCTTTCGCAAGGGTTGCACTCTCACCCGGGGTACCCTCAATCGAGTCGGAGATGACACAAGAATGCCGGGATGGTTACGTATCAATGAGCTTCGACGCCCATCATGCGTAATGACGCATGGGCCGAGAGGCGGAACGAAACTGATCCTCATACCTGACATATGTTAAAACCGTCAGCCCAACAAAGGCGGGGCTGAAGCACTATAGGAGACAAGCTGAAACGTTCGTTTGTGTGTCTGGCACGGACGTTATCTCGAAGGCGACGCCGATAGCAACACTCGGTTAGCAAAAAGGGAAGTACTGTACAAAGGTACTCTTGGTATGGCTATGAAGGTTAGTTTCGAGATCGACACACGAAGATTGATCGCCTGCCTTCCGAAAAACGCCGGAATACACTTTGCGCCACATATTTTGGCAAACAGACATGGCAAAATCTCGTCGCCCGCCTTTCAAATGCGTCGGCCTCACGGCCTTGATCGTTTTATTATTCCACGCGTCTGGTTGTCCATCTGTTATCTCTTCACGAAAACAGCGAACCAGAGCCTTGTTTCCATTGAAGCAAGCTCTTGTCCCTTTGTATCGGCTGGAAAAAAAAGAGCTTTGCACTACGACAAGATCATCGGTGCATCATGATGATGATGCAGAAATATGAACAGAAATGGGGAGCGGTAACCAGCTCTATGTAGCTTATGGCTATATATACATGTATATGGATACCTCGCATAACTGTTATGCTTTCCACGCCCATGTGAACCGTGGCAACGACCTTCGCGTAGAAGGCGAATTTCTTCCATAAGGTGAAAAACACTTCTGTCCTCTAGCTAGCCCTGAACTTAATCATGGCAAAATCGATGTAAGGCTCTTGCGAGAATCTTTTCTCCGTTTTTATAAAGACGACCCTTCCACACAACCAGAATATCTACAAGCCAGTCGCCGTGTATCACAAGCGAAGTTAAAGAGGACTCTTTTCCCGACCAGCAAACGCACCACAAAACAGGAGACTGCCGTTCACCCAGTTGCTTCTTCCTCCTTCGATTACGAGAAAACGATATGAACGATCTCGAAACAACTTGTAACCAGGATGTAGAGAGAACTAGAGAAGATGCATACATCTGGTCGAAGTACCGAGGTAGGGAATGCCAAGTTCGCCTGGCACATATTCGCTGCCGAAAAAAAAAGTCATTTGTTCACTTATTCCTCCCCTGGAAAGAACATGAGAAACAAACAACGTAAGCCCTGTGCTCCTTTGTGCCGAGAAAATATGGCACGCTGGAGCAGAAACTATGATTCGTTCGCCCAGTCAAACGCACATTGGTTTGCGCGTCATTCATACGTCAGTACGTGTAGCACAGATACGCTGGCGCACAATAGCTTAAAATGGTTCAAACACAAAGCCAAGCATTCACATCATTCGTCACGCGTACCATCTAGCTGCCATACAAACACAAAATAACAAAGGTTAGATCAACAAGCCACGCCATAAGCACAAGAGAAGGCGGCCATTCCATAAAGCGCCCGTCAGATCGAAATGGATTTTGAGTTTAGCTCACGCCGCGAGCAACGAAAACCCGCAGTCATTATTAACGAGATTCAAAAAGGTATTCATCACAGAGCGCGCACATCACGCACAACGACAGCAAGCACAACGTACCTAGAACACAGCGTGATGTAAAACGCCATCAAGCAATGCGTTAGCGCCCTTCTTCTTCGACACGTACACGCGATCGCCAAGTCCCTCCCAACGGTCCTTGGACTCCATACCACACAATCCCACATTAGCTTTTCCCCTGACACAGCTTCCAACCAACTCATCACTTCCAAACACAAACGTATTCTTCTCCTCAATGGAAAGCATCATCTGACAAAAGGCGATAACCTCCGCCGAGCCCGCGGCGGCCGGTGCAATGGCTATACTTCGATCATCTTGGAGCGCATTAACGCGCGTCGTGATGCCCATCTCAGTGAGCTTATTCGCCAACGCTTGACACACGTCAGTTCGAACGACGCCGTCCTTGCACCGAAAAACAAGTTGGAATTCGTCATTTCCCTCCACAGGGTCCAGCTGCTGTGCGAAAAAGGTAGAAACAAGCCATCGAATAGGTTTGGGTTGCCAATCTTTGCGCACCCTACTAGCCCAATACGGGTCAGGCGTTCGATACAAGCGCTGGTACAATTCGGATCCATCCAGAGTCGAGAGCGCATCTGGCTCCACCAAGAGCGCGTCATGGATGGATTTCATAGAAGGTTCATATTCAGAGCGTGAGCAATACAACAGATACGTGCCATTGTGCGCAGCCTTTCGCTCCACGGCGACGCGTTCCGAGAAATGTGCAATCACATCGGGCGGCGCGTTACTCAACAATTGCTGTAAGTCGACGACAAGCAGCTTGGAAGCGGCGCAACGCGGCGCACAACGGCGGCGCGAAGAGATGTTTGCGACGGAGTGTCGTGGCGAAAGCACGTTGGCGGGGAACGGATGTGAGACAAACGCCGCCATCATGGCATCATGATGATGGCGCCCCTGCAGCCGTCGGCGGCCAAAGCGGTGATCGGCAACGACGAAGCGAAACCCTGAAATCGACACGCACAATCTCATCTGCGTGTCGCGAGCACACGCGCGAGCACAGCGCGCACACGTGGCCACTGTCGGTGGGACGCAGCAGCTTGCTTCCGATACCTAAAACTTTCCTGAGCCACGGAGGCGGAAGTCGAGGAGCGGACTCTCAACTCCACCGCCGCGACGCTCCATCGCACGCGCGACGTGCGGCGACGCCATGCGCGCGGTGGCGCGGTGGTGCGCGAGTAACTTTAGCGGTGCAAGGTGGCGGCGGCGCTGACCGACGTGGAGCGCCGTCGTTGTATTCCGTGGGAGCCAAAAGCGCCGCCTTTTTCGAAATATGAGCTGAGCCGCGCAGTGTCAGCAAGGCTGAAAGGCTGCGCCGCAGCGAGCACCCCAGCGGATAGATACGCGTGCATTGCGGCGGCGTTGTCCCGGCAAGCGCGAAGTGGCTGCTCGACTTCTGCCGTCACGATAGTGTGTCGTGGCTTGCATCGCGCGTTAGTTAGCATGGTCGTAGGCGCAGCGGGACCCGACGCGGTGGTGATCGCCGGCCCGTCCGGCGTCGGAAAGGGCACGCTGATCGAGAAGCTTCGCGCCGAATTCCCCTCTCTGTTCGGCTTTTCCGTGTCGCACACCTCGCGCGCGCCGCGCGAGGGCGAGCAGAACGGCGTGCATTATCACTTCACGACGGCGGACAAGATCAAGGAAGACGTGGCCGCCGGCAAGTTCATCGAGCACGCCGAGGTGCACGGCCGCCATTACGGCACCTCCGTGATGGCGGTGGACAACGTGCGTCAGCAGGGCAAGATCTGTATCCTGGACATCGACGTGCAGGGCTGTCGCTCCGCGCGCGCCACTGCACTCAAGGCCAAGTACGTGTTTGTGGCGCCGCCTTCGCTGAGCGAGCTGGAGAAAAGGCTGAGGGGACGCGGCACCGAGACGGAGGACGCCATTGTGACCAGACTCGGCAACGCGCAGAAGGAGATTGATGCCAAGGATGAGCCGGGGTTGTTTGACGTGGTGCTGGTCAATGACGATCTCGACGCCGCGTACACACAGCTCAAGGACGTGCTCAAGGAGGACATACAGCAGGCCTCGAGCGCACAGAGCTGATCTGCTAGCGCGCGCACACAACGTAAACTGTACTTGGCGTAGCACAGCCTTCCTCTTCCCTAACGCCAACAAACGAGCAAGACATGCCCGTCGAGGCATACACGCCGCGCGCCTCGTCACGACGCGCCGCCGTGCGCCCCCCGAGTGTGGAACGCGCGCGCGTGCCGCACGCGCTTGCACGCGTTCGCGACGCGTTGCAAAATTCGAGGCGCGCACTCAAAACCAAAAGAAATTGCGAGCACGCAATGCAAGCCCCTCGCGCTTGGCGACCGCTATATATCAGTCACCGCACACGCGCGCTCTCGTTCCCCGCGTCCCCCCCCTTCCGACCCCAGCGCCGCTCGTGCTCCCCCTTTACTCTCCCCGTCCACACACCCACTCGTCTGCGCGTTCACATTCCGTCGCCCTTCATCGTCCCGCCTCTACACGTCCACTTCACGTGTACGCGCGACGTTCCTCTCTTCCCCGTCCTCGTCCTTCTTTGTCGCGCACCACTTTCCCACCACTACTACCACCCCCCCGCCTCCTTCCTCTACCCCCTAGCCCCTACGAGTACGAGTTGGCTGCTGTCCGCCGAATGGACAATTCCGATACAAATGCCTCCACCAACCGAAGTGCACTTCGTCAACCGTTCATCGACACCGCCAACGCGCTAGCCTTCCTCTACAAGCAGGCCACCGTCGCCGAACGCGACGCGCGAGACGCCGGTTCTCGTGCCGCCTACCAGCGAATAATCCAATGGGCGGCGCTCAAGTCCCGTTCCGCAGACCCGGTTAGCGCGGCAGACGTCATAGGTTTCTGCGCCGCCGAACTGGCACAACTGCCCACTCACACACCCTCCGCAGAGCGCGCCGCACCCTCGCCACAGCTTTCGCAACCGGCGGGTGCCACCACAGCGCCGCGTACGGACGCGGACATGGCTCATTGCGAGGCGCCGCCCGTCGCTTATGTTGCGCGCGACGACGCTTTGGTTTCGGATATCAAGAAGCTTCATGTCAATCCGCGCAAGCGACAGAGAGTTGATATTAGTGACGCTTTCATTCGCGCCTGTCGAGATGAAGAGAATTCGTTCATGTTTGTTCCTGACCATGGTCATGACGCCAACTCCAACCTCGTAGGTCAGAACGGTTTGCAAACAGCGCAGCACAACGCGCTGCAGTCCAAGAGAGATGTTAAGGATACTCATACTTCAGCAAACGAATACGTTTCTCGCAAGCCGAGGCATCCCAAGTCGCACGTTTACGATAAGCATAAGCGGAAGTGACTGACACTGTTTTAGTAACAGTCATATTATCTTGTCTAACCACTGGTTACCATGTACAGCCTTGTAAACTAATCTCGTTTCTGAAACCTCTTACCGCTACGCCGAATGTGAATAGTCTCCTTCAAGATGGCCGCAAATGAAACTATTCCAAGCAGCTCGTCTGCGTCGACCGAAACTTTCGTTCAGAGCGCTCCCAGCGCTTTCGCGACAACTGGGCTCTGGAATGCCTTTATTCACCTGCAGCGCTCATAGGAAATTCATGATACGGCTTTTTCAGCGTGATATGGTTCAGAACTAGCAATAAGTTTGGGCTTCCCGTGGAAGAAGAGAAGATACACCGTACTCCTTTTCGACTTTGTTCCCTTGCTTAGCATCAAACTTATCCGTTTTCACGTCACGTCGCACTACTAGGGTTGAAACCGAAATGCGGTTTCACCTGTCGTTAAAGGTCACCCGCCTCTACAATTGCAGCTGTGTAGCTCGAGCATGGGATGCGCGTTCGGCGTTCGTCATATGGTGGTGCTCAGCGGAGACAGTTGCATCTCTCTGTGTGAGTTGACGTCAGTATGTCTCACAAATGTGTTGAAAGCATCCGTTACAAGTCACTCTTGAGCACTGTCTTTAAGAGAGCTATTGACACATATCCACAAACGCACAAAGAGACATACATTCAGCTCTGCGAGCACCAAGGTTTGAAGAATGAGGGTCTAGGGATGTTTTCGTTCTCGCAAAGAGTTTCAGACTATTCACGTGGTCAATATCTAGTGATTAGATCTCTTTGGCGTCAGTTTTGAAGGTGCTGTTGATGGTTTAACCATCCATCCAGTAGTATTCAAAGCTCCTACCCTTGTAAAAGGCAGCATTTAATGCTTTACTTCTTTGTCAATGAACATGTGATAGAAGGGATTGTGTAGGGCCTTTGTACTTCAAGAACCTACAAAAACTATAAAAGGAACTGTATCGAACGTAGCGCCACGCGGCACGTGCACATGTAAATCAAATGATAGAGATGTCTTCAACGCAGACGCAAACATCAACGACGCATGAGACAGTCATCACTGTTCTCTTACTGGGTGAATAGGTAGTCTCTCTGCTTATGGCTAGCTTACCGGATCAAGCGGCTGACTAAGCTAATTCGCATTGGTGCATTGTGTGGGCTTGAGATCCTTTGAAGTTTGTGCAAACCTGGAACGATGTTAGTTCTTCCTGATGCAAATGTACGCGATGAAACATGCTTCGAGGATGAGATAATTTTCCTAATCATCTTCCTTGTAAGTAACTTTCTCCTTCTTCACATCATCCCAATTGGTCGACAGAACTTTTCCCCCACTTTCACTATAGCTTTTCATCATGGCCCGCCGCATATCCTCGTCAGCGTCTTTGTATATCGTGCGAAACAGAGACATAGCACTGTCATCTTCTTTATAGTTCTGCAATTCGTTCTCAGCGAATGAAGTGAGCCCTCGCTGGCGAGCCTCTTGTTCATCCCGGCGTTTAATTGACTCCTGTCCGGCTTGAGCTTGTGCGGAAAGAACTTGAGCTTCTCTATCTAAAGCCCTCCAAACCTCTCCATGTCGGGATTTTCTAAGCTTTACCTCTACCTTGAACCGGCTCGCACTCCAAGTACTTTGTGAGGGGACAATCGGCGCAAACAGATGTGTATCAAACACGTAATCGGCAGTATCCGGGCGAACTAGTTTAATACGAATCTGATCCTCCTCGAAAGCGATTGTGCTTCGTTCCTTGTCCACATTCTTTGCGTAAATATCAATGTTCACATTTGTCGCCGACTGATACCATTCTCGTCGAGTTTTTGGGACTGATTTCGAATGCTCTTTCTGAGCAACGGGCGCTGGTCTCGCTCCGACGGAAGGAGCGGAATCTAATGCTCTTCTAGTATCAAACGTCTGAGCAGTCGCATCGATCACCTCCATAGGCTCCTCCTCGCAACGATTAACCCAGTCCATGAAGCTTGTCTTCTTGACAAGATCGTTTTCATACGTTGCAGCCTTCTGGAATGCAATCTTTGCATCTCTGTTGCGATTCAACTTTAGAAGTGCGGTCCCTTTCCAATACCAAGTCTGGCTATGGTTTGGAGAAATCTTGATTGCTTGGTCAGCGATTTTCTCTGCTTCATCGTAGTCTTCCGCAGACACCAGTGCGCTCGCGTGAGCGCAGTGGAGTTCCAAAAGTGCGTTCAAGCAAGCATCGGATGCGGAGGTGTAGGCTTTGCAGGCATCAACATAGTTACCCACCTCAACAGCATGCTTGGCTGCTTTGCTGAACTTCAGCGATTTTTGAATTGCCTCGTCAGCCATTTAGTAAGCGAAAGCGTTCAGTATACGGACAACGGACAGCACACGCTCGAGGTTAAAGGCGATCACGGAAAGTCGAACAGCTACTCTTGATGCACGTTAACGAGTTGTACACAACTCCGCAAGAGGTTGGATAACACAGATGTACCGCTGGAAGGTCAAAATACTGCCCAAGGCACCGTAATGAAATTGAATATTCCTGTAGAATGGTGTGACGACCCTCCTTCGTGGAGCCTTGTCGTTTCTCTTCGATATTGTGCACGAATAGAACACTATTGCATGTGTATGTCATCACCGCAGTGGAGGAGACTGAGACAAGTCCGCTCACAAAGAAGGGCAAACGCTTTCACATCCGCTGCAGTTTCAAAGTATCGCTCGTTTAACCTTGTAGATCCATAGGAAGAGTTCGGCAGGGAGTGGATTCTTCCTTTCAAGTCCACTCAGTTCCTTCAGTCGGACTATGAAATATAAAGCTTTCCGATGCACACGTATTACAGGTATTTATACCATATTCCGTTTTGTATCGGATACATGTGGTCACGCATTACAAATGGAGTCCATTTAATGGACATGTTTCGCGACAGGAAGAACGGTAATCATTGCATGAAGAAATAACATCAGATACAATACAGGGGTCGGTCGTGTGTTCCTGATTCTCGACACGAGGCTTAAACAACGGTGCTGCCACTAATTGTTTCCCGAGAGCCTGATCAAAGCACTCTCGCCAGAGATAATGTGAGTGCAGGAGAGCACTTTTTATTTTCGAGACACCGGGTTAACTAAAAGATACGCGACTTCATGACGTGTTGAGAGCTCCAATCCAAGATAATGACTGACTCAATGCAATCAGTGTCGTCAGATGAAGCATCGCTAGAGCATATTGGGCAGTCGGTTTCGAGCAAGAGGGAAGAGTTTCTTTCAAAAGATGCTAATGCAGCTGCACCCTCGTTCAATAAAGTTGAGCGCAGTACAGATCAAACATCTACGTTTGGTCAAAGATTCAGATGGTTCGATCCCTTTCATGCCCGACAGGCATGGCAGAAGCGATGGAATGCAGCGCCAGACGGCTGGCGAGAGTTTGTATCAAAACCTCGAAAGGTGTTTGGATTAACTGAAGAGGAGGAGGAGAAGATTAAGGAAAAGAACAAGACCTATGTTGAAACGCCCCCGCTAACGGCAAGCGCACGGCTTGGAACTAGTTTAATCATTGGGTTCGTGGGTACCATGAGCAAATTTTTGATGAAGCAACTAAATTCTTTGTACCTCTACAATGTAGAGGCTCTTCATGACGCTATTGAGAAGCGCCCTCGATCGCAAGGGTTGTTGACTTTCAGCAATCACAGATCTGTTGCCGATGATCCGTTTCTGCTAGGATCCATGCTTCCACCCCGGATTCTTCTGAATCCAAATGTCATGAGGTGGGGCTTGTGCTCCTTAGACATATGCTTCCAGAGTGTTTTGGCAGGTAGAACATTACGTTTGGGCAAGGCTCTTCCCATAGAACGACGGGGTGGCATTTCACAGGGATTTTTGAGGACTGCAGGAGAGAAGCTTGCAGCTGGAGATTGGGTCCATATCTACCCCGAAGGGAGAGTCAGTCAGGATGGTATGGGTTACGCGAAGAGGGGTGTTGGGAAACTCCTGGCCATGGCATACGAATCCCGTCAAGAGCTGCCATTAATTTTGCCAATGTACCACCAAGGTGTTGAAAACGTTATGCCTCAAGACGAAGATACCCATACACTTAAGAGCATTATTCCTCGAACAGGAAACAAGATATTTGTTATCACAGGCGAAGTTATTGACCTGAGACATATATTCGAGACATACATGCCTGCCTGCGCTGAAGCGGGGGGTACAAAGCACGACCGAGCACCTTGCTTGAAGTTATACGAAGAAGTAGCTGACTTCATGGGTATAACTACACGACTCCTGCGTGCTGAACTTCGCCAACGGGTTCGAAAAGAATACAATATTGACCTTGGTGACCCATACGAGTTATCGTGAGAAACATGACATATGAAGTTCTATATATAGGATACGATCATAGCAACAGTACCAAAGGTACCTGGATGGCAAGTTCCTTCCTGTCGCACAGTACTTGCAAACCATAAAACAAGAAGAAAAGCCCTCGAGCCCTTACGTTATTCCCAGTCGTCAACGCCCCAATCATCGTCCTCCGGGGAATCACCAGCTTTGTCAATCTTCTTTCCAATATCAGTCGGGTTTGTGTGGCTTTTTGACGACTCACTTGGGCTGACGGTTTTCGCTTCGTGTTTAGCTTCGGATTTTACATTCTCCTCTCCCTTGGAGGGCGTTTTCTTGTTTGACTCCAAAGACTTATCCTCAGATTTTTCTATAGATTGGTGCTCTTCTGGTGCTTCGTTTTCTTGGGCGTCATCTTCGCCCCAATCATCGTCGCCCCAGCCTTCATCTTCGTCATCACCCTGGGCTTCGGTCGTATCTGCTTGCTCCAAAAGTTTTCTTCTTCTTCCCTCTTCTTGACGAAGAATGTCGCGGGCAAAGAAGTATCGCTTCCAGAAAGTATTCTCTTCGATTATGTTCGGAACCATTCGCTCGTAAAGGTCAGCGATGCTTTCATGCATATATAAGATTTCTATGCAAGATTCAGCGTATTCATCAAGATTAAAGTCCTTTCCCCATTCATTGAACGCTTCCATATCTTCGGGTTGCTTGCAGTAGGTCTCAGGATTTGCTTGAAGTTCGTAGATTCGTTTCTCAAATCTAGTTTGTGGCACTTTCGAAGCTGCCCGTCGAGATATTTCTTCGTAATACTCATCCTTCTCACTTCCCAACAAACCGGTGAGAAACCCACCAACAGTTTCTCCAATTGCGTGGGACAAACCACCAACTTTCTCACTGACCTTCTCACCAACCTTAGCGATGTCTTGATTCACTTCAATTCCTTCGCCAGAAGGAATCACAGACAGTATATCCATTCCAGCATCTGCGCCAGCTAGAATCGAGGTTGCTTCTCTCTTCTGGGTCTGACTTGGTTCGGACTCCTGGTTTTGAGCTACGGGTTCGTTTGCCTTCGCCAGTATCGCCTCCTCCATTGCCTGAGCATTACGTTGCACACTTTCCGCAACGCTACGCATAGATCCCGTGATGTTCGCTATGGTCACATCTTTTGGAGCCAAAGCCCCTATATGAGATTGAACACCTCGACCGATGTCGTCAAGAGGAGCAAGATGGCTTGTGACATTCTTTCGCAAATTGGCAAGTCCATTGTCGTCGTTCACGAAACTCGACATGGTTCCACGCACAGAGCTTGCGAAGCTCCAAAGTGTATCGGCGGCGTGACCTAGCGCATTGTCAATATTCTCATCTATTTCATCTGCAGCTGCTCGAATGTCGGCAAGAGTTATCTCCCCAGTTTGTTCCTCACTTTCTTGCTCTGTTTCTTCTCCCTCCATCTGATTCTTTGCTGTGTCCGCCCCGGACTCCCCGGACTCCTCAGGTGGGAGCCCGGCAGAATCGGAAGCCTCCTCAGCAAGGTTCTGTTGTGCAGAGACGTCTGTAGGGGACGGAACTTCTGGTGTTTCAAGCTTCGCTGTTACATTACCTGCTGAAGATGGGTCCTGGACTTGCGGTGGCACCTGAGAAGGTGGTTCTTCAGTAGAGGCCATCATATTATTGACCGACTTGGCAGGAAGCGTCGTCTCCGCTTCAAGAGATGGGTGTGCACCGTTTCTTTCCGAAGGGCTCCTTCTAGAGCTGCCTGTTAGTTGAACAGCAGTTGGGTTTCTTTCGTCTGCGCGAGAGTTTAATCGATTCGACTTCAGGAGAGCAGATGCAACTGAATTTGGAGACGGTAACGCCCCACGGAGAAACACGCTGTTCAAGAAGTTTTTAGTGAAACGAAGACTTGCTGGCGAGAAATAATCTTTGCGCACTTGTTCTAGGCTCTGGCGGATATCTAAATCTTACCCTTCGCTTTGGACAGTTTTCCTTCGACCAATGCGGAACGGGATGGGGTGCGGTTAGAGGTGATGTGGCACGCATCCATTCTGCTTTGCAGCACAAAAGCTTGTGTTCTACAAAACCAAAATGCCATTGGTCTTTGGCAAAAATTTGATTTACGTACAGACAACGTTTCTGATTTTTTTTAAGCCACTGGTAATGTTTTTTGCCATCATCACGGACGTGAGATCCCAGATCTACCTTCGTATGATTGCGCAGTGAAAATGCTTCGAAGGTATTCTTTCGAGAGCGCAATGATTTCAAATCATTCGACACGCACGCGTCGAGCGAATGTAGGACAACTTGCAGGAGACTCAGAAATTTTCGAACTTAGGGTAAGGATGAGTTCGAGTTCCAGCTTGAGAAAGGGACAGGAGCATCTTCCTTTTAACTTAAGGTGGGACAACAACATGAAGACAACAACGAATTTCCTGCCACTTTATACACTTCATATCCTCGCAAGAGTACGACGATATATCCTCTGCTAGCTTTATATACAGCCCGCAGTTTCCCACCTTTCCCAAGAGTCCACCACAAATTGTTCACCCTTTCATTCTTTCGAACCTAACAAAGCCAAGCAGTCCTGTCGAGCTTTCAAACGACTTTGTACCAAAGAAAGTTCATGATAGTCGGAGAGCACGGCATGCGAACCTTATCTAGCCCGTATGCCTGTGCTCATTCTGCCCGTTGGGATCTGTTCGACACAAAAAAGGATCGAGTTAGAAACACAACTCACCCCACCACAGCGATTTGTCATAGTAGTACCCCGCGCTGAGTTACCCCGGCGCTACGAACGTCTGGTATTGGCCGAATTTAGCAAAACCAAGGTAGATTGAATGCACAGCGGAAAGCCAAACCGACTGGACATGCTCCTCATAGATCTTATCATGGGACCCTTTTATCAGCGTGCGTGGAAACTATGGATTGGGAAAAGAGAACTTCGCAGCCCTCACTCATTGAGCGGAATCATAGTTGCACCCAGATCACAGCCGTTAAAGAGGTTGACACTTGAATCTCACGCGAAACAACGCCTGAATACAGAACCTGAAACATCAAGATGCACCATTGTCGAGTTCAGAGACGGAAAAAGCAATGGTCAGAAGCATGTTACACGAGAGCGAGTAAGACTCACGAAGCTTATATGCGAATGAATACATAACTCACCTTTTCTCCGCCCACTGTGTGATCTATCGGGAGCTTTCCCGTTTGGCCGCGGCCTCTGCCCAGATCGCCCGTCTGGTTTTCCACCGCCATTTTCACCTTCAGTTCGCCCGTTTGCCTGGCCGCCAGGTCCGGCAGCAAGATGACCGGGAGCGAGATTTTCCGGTGATGTATAACCCGGCGTTCCAAGCACGCTATGGGTAACCACCGTTTGTTTCGCCCCTGAAGCGCCATCAGTGTTATTTGTAAACGACGCATTACGCCGCATGGGTCCTTTGAAGTCAGGATTTCTACCTCCTTCCGAAGCAACATCCTTGTTAGCATTGACATTCTTTCTTCTCTGTTTTTGAACAAAGAATTTGCGCTCTGCTGCTTCCTTTGTAGCATTCTCTGCCTCCATTTCTGGAGTGAGAGGGGAAGCTTTCTTAATCTTCTCTTGCACTATCTCTGCTTCTTTCCTGATCTCGTCATCTGGGTCATTTAGAAGGGATTCCATAGCGTTCTTAAAAGCAGTTTTTGCTCCGCACGCTGTCGCAATCTCTGGCATGAGTCTTGTGAGGCGAAGTCTGACATTTGCCACCGAATCTCTAGACAAAGACAACAACTCAGATGCGAAAAGATGCGTGAATAACCGGTGACTGAGTAACTTGAGCGCAGCCGTGCTTCCGTCTATATATGCTAATCTTGTCCAGTATACTTTCCCTCTGGCCCATTCTGAGCGGAAATGCTTCAATATGTGATCTCTCCGTCTCACATCGGGGATGTATCTCACAACAGATACAAGTGCAGAAATTGACGCCCTACGAACCAGGTATGTGGACTCTCTTGCCATTTGGAATAGCAATGGGGCAACATGCTCACAGAGCATATCCTGAGGAATACGATTGGCGCATTGGTCAATCTGCTTCGCCAACAGCTCCTGAGTTCTCCACGAGTCGTGAGACATAGTTTCAAGAGAGCGAAAAACTGGAGAAAGCTCCCTCGCCGGAGAGTCTTTGGCATTCGGACTTGCAGCTGGTCCATCTCCTGGTCCAGTCGAAAGCAAAATAAGGAGCTCTGCAAAGTGCGACAACGAATTCATTCGCACTTGTGGATTCTGGTCCGTCATTAGATTGGCGATAGCAGTTAAAATCTCCTCTCGGAGCTCCCCATTTCCAAGAACACGGGCTGTTTCGTGAATACCCGCCGCTAGAGTTGCTCTTGTCTCCACATCTGTGTCCGCTGACAGCGCATGAACCACCCCACGAATCTTCTCTGGTCGCTTGGAACCGCATACCACAGCTACGGCAGGCACATTGAATGCACACCAATGCCGAACGGTGGGACCATTGCAAGTGACCATCCGTCGCAAGGAATTTAGCGCGGTGTTCCATGTCTCCTCGTTGGCAAATAACGGATGCACAGCACAAAGAAGATACCCATATACCTCAGAGAATATCTCAAGCATGAGATATGTGTCGTCGTCAACATTCCGAAGGTCCGATGAAGCAACCGTGCTTGCCGTCGCACACTCTCGCAAAAAGGTCGGAAGCAGCATGTTCTTGAAACTAGATGAATTCAAGCATTCGGACTTGTGTGCTTCAGCCGACCTGGCAACCGCGCGCATGGCCGCAGCGCGAACGCGCGCATTGTCGTCTGTCATGAGGGAATCCAACTTCGGCCACAATTGTCTTTCCGACACGCGCAAGGGTAGTTTGGCTCCAACCGATGCCAGAGATTGTGCGATCATAGCACGAACAGAGGGATCTTGGTCATCACAAAGACGCATCGCTTGGCCCAAAAATTGCTCTTCTAGCTCATTAGCGGTTAAGGCATCGTTGAGGGAACCTATGATTCTAGCCGCCAATCGGCGAGATTCAACTGTTGGACTTGACGCGCGGTCCACGGTGGCAGGAACGACAAGTGACTTCACGTCCTCGCGCTTGACCTGAGGAAGCATCATGGAAAGAATCTCTCCCCATGCATCGAACACATCGCCACTTTCACTCATTTGAATAATTCGCAACGCAGCCACCACAATGCGCTTTGCAACCGTCTCGGGGATGTGCATGTTCACCACAAAGTACAGAGCTTCGGCAGCTGCCATTTGAACTTCATCCTTCCATCGCACCGCGTCGCGGCATATTTCGGGAACCATGATTTGAAGCGTGTCGTCGGGACAGTGCTCCAGAAACTGAGGGAATTGGAACATGACGGCTAACCTCTCAAGGTCGGAACCATCAAGAAGAACTAATGTAGCATTGGCGACACTGGTAAGAACCTCATCATTGAGGACAACAAATTCGACGCCGGCTGTCTCTGGATCAAACGTTTTCGATTCTTGGTCATCAGCTTGCGAGTCCGAGGAGTGCAGCATGGCCGTTTCCGGATCAGCATTGAGCCCATTCGGGGCCTGGATGGTGGAGTAGGCATGGGTTTGGGGGGTTGGAGCACTTGTGGAAACGGGATTTTCGGAAGATGTTGTGCCGTTCACATTCGAGGGAGGCGACGCGGAGTCAGATGAGGATTGCGATGGTTGCGGTGCGTGCGGGGTGGTTGTTTCGGTCGCCATACGAGAGCAGTGGGGTAGGGACGAAGAGTGCGCTCAAAAAGCGGTAAGCTGCAACGGAGGCCGCAAGAATGCAGCGGCGCCTATGGCGTAGGATACAGAGTGCGAATGGTGACAATTGAAGGCGGCGCAAAGAAAATGATGGAAGAGGGGTCGAAGTGGACCCGCGGATGGAGGTGGACAAGTGCGTAGCGGTGGATTGAAAGCGGCGCACAGGCCTAACGGAAGTACAAGAAGTGGGAGTGAGAGAAAATGCGAAACGCGGAAAAAAGCAGAAGCTGCGGGAAACGCCGAAGTGCTAAGAGGAAAGGGTATGGGGAGGAGGGATACAAGGAGGGGGGAAGGAGAAGGA